>SKCR01032038.1:0-225759 GCA_019454045.1 Zanthoxylum bungeanum
CTCGTCATCAGCCACATCATCGGTCAACAAGTCAACCTTGCCACGCGTCGTGCCACATCATCGTCCACGTCAGCATGTCAACCGAGTCAACTTGCCACGTCAGCCTCAGCCAATCGCAACTTGACACGTGTCGCCACGTGTCGCAATCCTATTGTGCCGACAGGTGAACAGTCAGCCGCCACGCCACGTCATGCCACGTCATCGCCACAGTCGTTGCCCGCGTCAGCATGACGTCATCAATGACGTCATCACAATAATTGAGAATTAGCCGCCTTGACACGTGTCGCGTGAATAGTCAGCCGCCTTGCTACGTGTCGTCTCTCCTCAGCGTGCCACGTCGACAAATCCAGCGTCGCGACGCTGAGGTCCTTGGCGTCGCGACGCCCGAACAGTGAAAAATTTGCCTATAAATATCAGCGCGAAATTTCAGAATTTGGTACACACACTCTCTCTCTCTTGATTTCTCTCTCTAGAGAGAGTTTCTCTCTCTAGATTTTTTATTTTTATTTTTAGTTTTTTTTTATTTTTAGTTTTTTGTAAATTTTAATTACGTTTTTTAATATAGTAATTTAATTTTACTTCTTACTTTTTACAGTTTTTACTATTCACCATGTTGAAATAATTTCCTCAGCTAGGGTGAAAGGTAATTCTTCTACTATTGCTATTTAGATTAATCTCCCTTAAAAATAATATATTAACTATTTAAAATATTGCCTTAATAAGGGATACCGCTATATTGGTCGGTTGGTAATTTAATTTTAATCTGGTTTAAACCTGACTAATCACGGATACCGCCAGACTGGTCGGTTGGTAAATTTATTTTTGGTTCCGCCTTAATGGCTGGTTGGACTTAATTTGACTTAATCAGGATACCGCCAGCTGGTCGGTTGGTAAATTTATCACAAGTTTATATATTATTTTATGGGAGATATCTAAATTAGTAGTAGTAAAGTAATTCCTTTTACCTTACCATTTTATTTTATTGTAATTTACTTTTCAGCTTTTACTTTATGTCTTTTACTTTTATGTTTTTACTAGCCCTAGTTATGTGTTAGTTAATTAGGGGTTGTGATGACTTTTAATATCACCGGTTTATAAGAGATTATTTTATAGTTGGGTAATTTAAGGTTTATTTATTAAGTCTTAAGCTTAATGCTTCTTGTTGTCTGATCACCAATAAGATTGATATGGTAAATCTAAAATGAACTAGACATAGGGATTTTAGATTTCAGCCTTCAGCCTTAGACTAATAGCCCACGATCTTCCTTGAGGATAGATAACCCTTTAATAGATTTCCTTACAGGATAGGAATATACCTGTCGGGCGGGGGTAGCCATAATTGGAACTTAGACTTAATGAATCCAGGTAATGTGGTTGACATAGAATATGGTTCAATGGGTTATACTGGTATTTGTAATTGACCATCGAAGAGGCTTTTACATAATTTAGTGTTCCAGGTTAGTAAACTGATTTATTACACAAACATAAAATAATCACTTCATCTTTTAAATGATATTAAAAGAAATCACAACCCTAGATCTTTGTATCTTTTGTTATTTTCCTTAGTATTTTCTTTTGTCTTTTTATTTATTTATTTATTTTGTAAAACCACTTTCAACCAATCAAACAATCATTCTCTTCTCCCTATAATTAGATATATGTAAATAAATAGATTCAACAATTAATAACAACAATAGGAATTAAGTCCTCGTGGGATCGATATTTTTATACTACTTGAACGATACGTGCGCTTGCGTTATACGTGTGTGTTTACGCCGGTCAAGTTTTTGGCGCCGTTGCCGGGGACTTATATTTCTTGAGTTGTTAATTTTGAAGCTATCTAATTTACTTGTATCTAATTTTCTTTATTTTTATCTGTAATTTTTATTTCTTTCTTTTGATTTCAGGTGACTTAAAAATGGAACATTACTGGGAGATTGAAAGATTACGTGCTTTACAAGAAAATACACCCCACATCTGGGAGCAACAGTCCGGTTTTCTGAGGCCTGTTGTCGAGCCCAATGATTATTACTGGATGCCAGAATCAAGCAATACTACATTTGCTCATCAGAACTCAATGTGGAGATGTGACATATGTAATGGTGACCACCCAAGCGATTGTTGCGAATACAACTACCATCCAGGGTGGCAGAACTATCAAGATCCTTCATGGTACGAAGAACCATCACATTTCACAGAATCACATTTTCCATCTTATCCACCATCTTCCTTCGATCCTTATCAACAACCAGAACCATCAGAGGAAGATCAATTGATTCACATGTTCAAAGAACAGATAGCTCAATTTGATGCACAAGTTCAGAGTAACACAGAATCCATACAGAGAATGACAGATCAAATCAGACAATTAACAGAAAACCAAAACTATATACCTCAAGAACCAGTTTCAGATGACACTGATGAAGCCTTCGAGTACCAATCATTTCACAATGACACTTCAACAGAGGAGGAGGCTAAGCAGTATCAACAACCAGATGTATCAGTTCAGGAACCCGAACCGGCAAAGTCTCGATTTGATTTTTATTTTTCAGATTCTGACGAGGATGAAGCTGAAACATTTGTACCAACTGCATCAAAAATTGAGGATGGAATTCTGTATCCTCAAAATGAAGATCTTGGAGATTCCATTTCACAAATGTTTGAAGAAGATCACTTGAGCCAATCAATTCACCCCGATCAGAGGATGAAGACCTAATGTCTGACTCATCTTTTCATCCTCAGGTGGAGCAAGAAACAGAGCAAATGGAGGAGCAAATGTCTGACCTTAATAAGATCCAGAGCATTCAGGAAAAACATCGCTGTTTTGGGGAGTACAATCAAAGATATCAACCAGAAGCTTGACAGAATGGAACTTCCATTCAAGTCAAGCATCATACGAGACCTCCTGATTTTCTTTCTTTCTTTGCAGGAACCATTGGAGCAACAAGGAGTAAAAAGGTGGCACGAGCACTGAATGAGACAAAATTATTTCTGCCACTTTTCCGTTGGGAAGAGACCCTTCAAAAGCAACGCTCACGGGATTGTCTTTAATCGGACATCCAAAACGACATTGAAACCTCCTTAACATATGGATTTCAGTCACGTCTGGCTGAAGACGAAAAATTTAGCGCTAGCAGGGAGGCAACCCATGCAATTTGTTGTAATTTATTTTCATATTTTGTGTGAACTTTTTAATTTTGTGTGTTAGTTTTGCAGGAAAAAAAAAAACGGAATTTTTCAGAACAAGAAAGGCAGTGCAAGCGGGATTTTCAAAATAAAAATTTGACAAAATCACGAAGATACAAAGTTGATCCAGGAGACGGCCAAGTAAGGAGACATCTTTTGAGACGCGTCCCTATGGATTTATCCGTCGCAAGACATGATTTTGCCAAAAAAAAAAAAAAAAAAAATCAGCGTCGCGACGCTGCCTCGAAATCACAGAACATAAGCAGGGCACTGGCAGCATCTCCTTTCACTCTTCATCTTCTTCATCCGCAACCACTCACCGAGAACAAACAAAACCAAGACCCATCAGCCACCAAACACTTCCTTCGCCGAGTCTTCACCGAGCCTTCTCCAGCCAAGACGCACCACGCACAAGCCGAGATACCCACCACCGTGAACCACCAAGATCCATCAAGGCTCACTTAGAACCAGCCATCACCACCGCGAGCCATTACCTTCATCGCCGGTTCTGAGCACCACCATCTGGCCGAAACTACCCACCACGAATCCATTACCGGAGCTGTGACCCACTTCCAAGACATCACAGAACCGCACCAACATCGCCGGAATCAACCACAGCCGACTATACTGAGACAACCCAGCCATTGCCGAGCCAAATTGCCACTGTCTTGCCGAATATTAGCCACCACCGTCGCAAACCGGAACCGAGCCATCCTTGCCGAGAACCTCCTTCACCATCACAGCTACCGAATCTTCACTGCCGAGAGTACCACTGCCATAATCAGAAACTGAAATTACGGTACTGATTTGATAAAAATTTAATTTGGTAATTGGGTAAATTGAAAAATTGAATTGTGGTGTGTTTCATTTGGGAATTTTGAATTACGAAGGGTTGGATTGTGGATTAATTTGATTTATAGATTGTGGGGGCGAAGAGTTGAATGAAGGTGTTTGTGGCATTTGATAGATTTAGGTTGTGTTGGATAATCAAAAATTCAGGGGAGACTCTGTCGGGTTTTTCTGAAAAATACCAAAGTTGGGATTTGATTGGTGATAATTTTTTTAGGGTGAATTTTGGGGAAATTTTGAGTTTTTAGAGGTGATTCTGCCAAAATTTTTAATAAAAATGGTCAAATAACAATCGTGGTAAGAATCGTAATTTGGACATAAATCTTAATCGGTAATTTTTCTATCGGTATTTTTCCTGTAAAATTTCAGTTGATCAGGTATTACCTTCTAACTCTTCTTCTACTGTTTAAGACATTGGGGACAATGTCTCATTTAGGTTTGGGGGAGGGATTTAGTTGATTAGTACATTGTTTTTAGTTTGTATGTTTGTTTTTTATTTTTAGTTCAAAATTTTTCGAAAAACAAAAAAATTGAAAAATTTTCAAAAATTACAAAAATATTTTGCATTTTTTGTGTTTTTATTTTCACTAAAAAGGTGAAATTGGTAAAAGATAGCCGAGTAAGGAATTCCACTCCTGAGACGTATCTCAAAACCACTATTTCGAAATAAGTTAATTTTTGTTTATTTCATTTTGAATTATTTAATTTGTGAATTCTCCATAAATCTGACTAAAATGAATCTTCATATGTTCAGTTGACAGGTATTATGAACTTAGATGGAACATACAGTCATGAGCTAAAATTGAAAAGTTTGTAATATTCCGTACTATAGTTTAATTGGAGGAAGCATCTCTAAATAGTGATGGAGTAAAAAAAAAAAAAAAAAAAAAAAAACGTCCGAGATCCGGGTTATTAAGTCTGTAAGAGTGTTTTAACACCTAGTGCCCTAAAACCAACTGGTTTGGGAGTCATTGGCCCAAAGCTCGTTACATGGATCGAAGATACTGCAAATATATATATATATTTGAAGTCTGAGTAATTAAGTTCGTAGGGGTGTCTTAACACCTGGTGCCCTAAAGCCAACTGGTTTGGGAGCCACCGACCCAACACTCGCTACATAGACGGAAGGTATTGTATATAAATAAAAAATAGAGAAAAATCAAAGAAAAAATCAGAAAAATCAGAAAATTATTCCATTGCTACAAAAAGGTGTGAAATCTGATAGAACTTTAGGACAAAAATATTACTCTCTTATCAACTGCACTTATGACTGTTGTGGGCAAAAATGAGTTGATTAATATTTTGTTGATTGTGTATATGAAGAATGGTAAAAATAATCGGAGAATTTACTTATTCAGTAATTTAGAAAGAAACAAAACAACTAATAACTTGGATTAGAATTTCACCTGATTAGTCAACTAACTTTCTTTATTCTCTTTTCGCTTGTCTTTTTGCTTTTGTGTGCATTAGTTTTACTAACTTTTTACTTTTGTAAAATGTTTGTGGGTATCATTGCTGTAAACCCTCACGAGACTACACTCGTCCACTAGGGACACCTAGGGGTTTAAAGGTTTGTTGCATTTGCTAAATGCCACCGTGATCCCTACGAAAGTGGCTTAGTTAAATTTTATTATGTTATTTTATTTTATATTTTGCTCGAGGACTAGCAAAATGTTAGGTTTGGGGGTGTGATGAGTGATATTTATATCACTATTTCCCACTCATTTAACTTAATATTTTGTATAGTTTCTTGAAATTTTATGACGTTTTGATGTGTTTATTGTTATCTTGCAGATAAATAAAGTTTGGACAGCACTGGAGGCAATTTGGGGCAAAACCGGACAAAAATGAGTCAACAGGGATATTTTCGTCTTCTGCGCGTCGCGACGCTGGAACACTGCGCGCCGCGACGCCCAGCGTGAGCCGGATCTGCTAACATGCGCCTGGTCAACGGTCAACAATTTGAGAAGTTTTGACTTTGCTAAAATGCGCCGTGCCACGTGTCACCATCACAGCCGATCTGCTAACATGCGCCGTGCCACGTGTCATCATCATATGCTGCCGACACTCAGACTTGACACTTGTCGCCTCGTCATCAGCCACATCATCGGTCAACAAGTCAACCTTGCCACGCGTCGTGCCACATCATCGTCCACGTCAGCAGGTCAACCGAGTCAACTTGCCACGTCAGCCTCAGCCAATCGCAACTTGACACGTGTCGCCACGTGTCGCAATCCTATTGTGCCGACAGGTGAACAGTCAGCCGCCACGCCACGTCATGCCACGTCATCGCCACATCGTTGCCGCGTCAGCATGACGTCATCAATGACGTCATCACAATAATTGAGAATTAGCCGCCTTGACACGTGTCGCGTGAATAGTCAGCCGCCTTGCTACGTGTCGTCTCCTCAGCGTGCCACGTCGACAAATCCAGCGTCGCGACGCTGAGGTCCTTGGCGTCGCGACGCCCGAACAGTGAAAAATTTGCCTATAAATTCAGCGCGAAATTTCAGAATTTGGTACACCTCTCTCTCTCTTGATTTCTCTCTCTAGAGAGAGTTTCTCTCTCTAGATTTTTTATTTTTATTTTTTTAGTTTTTTTTTATTTTTAGTTTTGTAAATAATTTTAATTACGTTTTTTAATAATAGTAATTTAATTTTTACTTCTTACTTTTTACAGTTTTTACTATTCACCATGTTGAAATAATTTCCTCAGCTAGGGTGAAAGGTAATTCTTCTACTATTGCTATTTAGATTAATCTCCCTTAAAAATATATTAACTATTTAAAATATTGACTTAATAAGGGATACCGCTATATTGGTCGGTTGGTAATTTAATTTTAATCTGGTTTAAACCTGACTAATCACGGATACCGCCAGACTGGTCGGTTGGTAAATTTATTTTTGGTTCCGCCTTAATGGCTGGTTGGACTTAATTTGACTTAATCAGGATACCGCCAGGCTGGTCGGTTGGTAAATTTATCACAAGTTTATATATTATTTTATGGGAGATATCTAAATTAGTAGTAGTAAAAGTAATTCCTTTTACCTTACCATTTTATTTTATTGTAATTTACTTTTCAGCTTTTACTTTATGTCTTTTACTTTTATGTTTTTACTAGCCCTAGTTATGTGTTAGTTAATTAGGGGTTGTGATGACTTTTAATATCACCGGTTTATAAGAGATTATTTTATAGTTGGGTAATTTAAAGGTTTATTTATTAAGTCTTAAGCTTAATGCTTCTTGTTGTCTGATCACCAATAAGATTGATATGGTAAATCTAAAATGAACTAGACATAGGGATTTTAGATTTCAGCCTTAGACTTAATAGCCCACGATCTTCCTTGAGGATAGATAACCCTTTAATAGATTTCCTTACAGGATAGGAATATACCTGTCGGGCGGGGGTAGCCATAATTGGAACTTAGACTTAATGAATCCAGGTAATGTGGTTGACATAGGAATATGGTTCAATTGGGTTATACTGGGTATTTGTAATTGACCATCGGAAGAGGCTTTTACATAATTTAGTGTTCCAGGTTAGTAAACTGATTTATTACACAAACATAAAATAATCACTTCATCTTTTAAATGATATTAAAAGAAATCACAACCCTAGATCTTTGTATCTTTTGTTATTTTCCTTAGTATTTTCTTTTGTCTTTTTATTTATTTATTTATTTTGTAAAACCACTTTCAACCAATCAAACAATCATTCTCTTCTCCCTATAATTAGATATATGTAAATAAATAGATTCAACAATTAATAACAACAATAGGAATTAAGTCCTCGTGGGATCGATATTTTTATACTACTTGAACGATACGTGCGCTTGCGTTATACGTGTGTGTTTACGCCGGTCACTCACTTGAGTTTTCTTAGTATAAGGTATCACGACTTTATCACCATATAGTTATGCATCCTTTGAACTCCATCTGGAAGTATTAGTCTCATTCTCACAATCTCTGTTCTCCAATTTTTCCACATTGATCAACCGCTTATGCTATGAAAATCTATCTAACGGAGGGGTCAGAGCTTCATATTGTCAAGAATACCCCCACTATCGAACAATCCAAAAGTCAAACATATCAATATCATCTCCTTAAATATTCTCTGTCCAACTCTCAAAAATTAATCATATTCCTCCTACCATGTATCAATAACTATATTGACCTTTCTAAGATGATAATCAATAGTACAATCATAGTAACTTAGAAACTCTATTCAATGTGTCTATCTACAAAATTCAAATATTTCTCAGTGGAAAAATATTTCAACTCTAACGATCATTATACATCTCACACTCACCATCATATGAATAATGCCTCCAATTATTATCATTATTCTAACCTGTACCACAACTGACGAACCTGCTATCCTATCTCCAAAGGAAAAGGCTCCACCAAGAGGTCATACTCAAAAAACATCTGTAAAAAGCTTTTGGAAGTTTACGCTTAATCCATTATCTTAAGATTCACACTACTAAAAAGAGGATTTCCAGGTCTCTCATATCTCCGCTTTACATCTTATCATCACGATAATTATTATCCTTTCCAATTATGTATGAATACTGTGAAAGTATCGAATCATGGAGAATTATAGATATCTCTTCCTATAAAGAGATGCTTGAGTTTTTAAGGAGTTACTCAAAACTTCTTCAATGGCATCCTCATCTGTCAATCCTAACCCATGTTCAAGATCCGTCAGAGCTAAGGTGGTATACCAAAAGCTTTGTAAATGGCCAGTCACAGATCGAGCAGTTATAGACTCTAAATATGTTCGAGACCTTTGAGAGATATCTACAAATGTCTCAATGAAGCTCCATCCGCTCTTTTGCCCAAGAGATTGCAATGGATATCGTGGCAAGAGTTCCTACAAACTTCTTGAGATGGTGTTACATTCTTAGAACCATTTGGAATGGAAAAACAGATGGTTTAATCCAATACAAAAATAATTCTGCGATTGTTGACTCTGGATATCACAGATTCCATTCCACAGTTTTCATCAACAGTCAGGATTTCTTCAATCATTGCCAATGGAGTCTCGGCACCTTATTTGAACTCGGTTTCCTAAATGGATTTATTCTTGGACCAAGTCCAATCCATCCCAACTATCCTGGTATCTCAGAAGCCAGCCTAAGTGAGCTTCCTCTCTTCATCAGTAATATTTTACATCGATGGTATAAACGACACAAAAGTATTACTGTCTGGATCTAAACCATTACTCCAGAATGGTCGGATGACTATTCGATCGTTTACCACCCAATTCATCTCATAAGAATCATACCATCACGTCAACTCAATGATTGGAGACTCATTAGTTGGCTATCTAGACCGAAGCTTAGAGCTTACTATGATTACGATGATATTTTCCCAGAAGATATTACTTTCCACCATTCATGTGATCTTAGAGCTCTCTCCGCAGACTCAGTCCGTCGAAGTCTAGAAACCAATATAAATGATAAAGACTGGCAACTCTTCACTACTATCGAAGAATCATATAGAAGTATCGTCCAAGGCTACAATAAAATCAAGTTTCTTGACAGTCTCGAAATCCAAATCATCGACGGCCTCATTCCAATGTCTCTACGTGCGAAACGTCAATGGGAAGATTATCAATTCGAAGATGATCCTGTCCTTGCAACACAACCAAGTTGTTATATTCCATAATGTAATCATAAATCTTATATTTTGTTGCTGTTTGGTATAATAGCGTTTTCTTGCTTATACATGAGTATCAACAAAGTCTTCTTTCTCATTTCTCAAACACCATGGTTCTAATGTCTTCATCCTACTGACTCACGACGATGCTATAACAGCGACAGAAGGTTCATATTAGGTACAACCGTAGGAATCACGTCAGATACAACTACAAGAATAGCGATAGAGGCAACTGTCGAAACTACTAGAGATACTAGTCTTAGAACCCTCGTTATCCTCAACAATCGACGAAACACCAGATAAAGCTATATCAAATTCAAGATCTATCGACTAAGTGTGAGGTCTTTCTACACTATTACACGACATTCTCACGTATCGTCAAACTATCCCTCTCACACGTTGAGTACCAGTACCACGGCCACGTCCAGACATTTTCCTACAGACACAAACTACCCTTTTAATACTCTCATCCAATGCAATATGTCTACAGAACCTAAAACCCTAAGCTCTGATACCAAATCTGTCACGACCCCCTCCCTAGGGCGGGCCCAACCCTAGAAAGAGGTCCGCGATCAACTTCAGCTCGAGCACTCTATATGCCAAATCAACCAATTTAAAACACACAAATAATACATCACAAATTACAAACTCATAAAGTATACACAACCTTTATGGTTTACAACACAAGACTTAAAAAAAATACAAATGACGACTCGAATGTCTGGACCAACCCAAAAATACAACTGTGGCACGTGGATCCCAATCTGGTACTGCTCCTGCTATTCTCGCGAACTACCTGAAATGTTTGGGGGAAGGGGGAATGAGCTTAAAAAGCTCAGCAAGTAAACACTCATTCTCTCAACATGACCTCACCCACAAAATAAGTATAATAAAATAAGTAATATATATATATATATATATATATAATATATGAAAATAGCATATATTATAATATCATCTCATACAATCATCCCACAACAATACAAACATCCATCAAACATGGTTGCTAATCCGGGTTTAGTATAACAGAGGATTGAAACCAATGAGAGAGTCCTCAATGACAAATCCCAAGGTTTCCAACCATATCAACTCGCAAATGTGAGTGAAATATAATCAATGGGGGAGTCCCCGTATACCCCCAAATCAAACCAATGGAGAGTCCTCAATGAAAGCTCCCAAGGTTTTCTATCATCTCATATCATCTGATGTATCATCACATCTCATCTCAAATCCGACCACCATTATACAAAATCCGGCAGCATAACACAACAGCACATATCATTAAACACAATCACATCTCACATCCAATCCATCAATCTCATCTCAATAATCATGATTTCATATTTATCATGCTTTCAATATCTCAATATTATATCTCAACAAATATATTTATATAAATATATATATATATATATATATATAATATAATATATATATATATATATATATAATATACCATTATATTTATATATATATACCGACTCTCACAACAACCATCAATCATTAAACAATATGTTAAGAGAATCACCACAGAGTGTACTTATCTCTATCCATGTACAAGCTCTGAATAAATCTATATCCTAGCCAAGAATCTGAAAAATGTAAAATTACGATCATGTCCCTCAATTATCCAAAATTTACAATTATGTCCAAAACTTTCCAATTCTATCATTTACACCCCCAAAATGATAATAATCACATACCGAGCTCCAACGATCTCCAAACCTCTCAAAGAAAGATCCATTGGTCAACAAACATCTCAAGGATCACAGCGATGGCTTCAGAACTTGCTGATACGCTTAACGAGTCAAGCGGGCCCCACAATGAAAATCGAGCCCCACCACCAAAAAGCGGACCCCATAATCCAATACTTTCAACGGTGAAAATATATACCAAAACACTCGTAATATCGAAAGCAACAATCTGATGCGATCGGATCGCTGATCCAACGTTCAGATCTCAAATTCCGGTAATATCCCCGAATCGCCGGTAACTACAAAACGGAAAACAACCCAACGATGTCGGATCAGGAAGTGACCACTGGCGTTGGAAAGATCTCGGCCTGAAAAGTGTTCACTCGCCGGAGGTGGCCGTCAAAAGTGACCGGAGACGGCCGGAAATTTCAAAATGGTTGGCGGCGTAGCGTCCTCTTCTGGTGGCGCGTGGCGGGCGTCCAGCGGCCGTTGGACTCGATATCGATGGCGATGGAAAGATGACGGCGGCAGATACACGGTGGTCCGGCGCGTGGATGAAGGTTGTCGGCGGTGACACGGTAGTGACGCTTCAAAGTTTCGGCTAGACATCAGTGCTCTGACCGGGTTGTCCCCTCTGGGTGCGACCATCTCTGCCTGTACAACCATTTCGTCCTTCTCGTCTTATTCTGATTTCTTCCGTGCGTTTTCCAAATCGACCGGTCCGGTCTCAGTGCTGGAGTGTATGACTTTCCTTCATTATTGGCTTTGCAAATACATCATTTGTGCGCCAAGTCAGAAAACCGTGGCGGGTTACCTCCCTATCTCTTCAGACATTGCCAACGGTCGTCGTTTGGACCTGACATCTTTTTGTTGGCTGCCACTTATCGTGGGTTGGCCGTTCTTCGAAAACAACTTAGGTCAGGGGCTTCGCCGATCACCTCTGGCCCTCTTTGGCTCGTCCAGTTTTGGCTTAGAGCCTATTTCCCAGTCTTCGGCTCAATTGAGTCAAGTCATTCTTATCATTGTGCTGGTCTTTTGTTTGCCCAACTTCGGTCAACCTCTCTTCTTCCTCACACCGTTTTTGAGTATTTCTATACCCTTTCTCGGGTCCTTTCTTTATTCCCTTTCTCTCTGGGCGACAGCCCCTCATTCGTCCATGAAATTCCCGAGTCGAAAGAGGATGAGTCAATTCATCGCATATGGCGCAGGTTTTTATGCAGTCGCGATTTGATTCATGACATCCTGACCGGGGCCAATGGCAAGGCTGGAGTAGAAGTCTATTCGCCTAACTTCACTGTCCACCAGTTTGGTCTCGTACAAGGATTACCTCTTCCATTCTTCCACACACGCTACATTTCATCGGACCGTTTTAAAGTTCTTTCGCTCTCGGACATAGACCAATGTTTTTCAGAGACTCGTTCTTAACTATCATCTTTTACTGCAGTCTCCTTTTCACCTTGTACATCAGTCCATCCTCTCTTCGATCGTTTTTGGCCATCTGGTCGTGAGAGATTCTTTTCTTTACCTTCTGCAAGGGTCTTTTCCACCATCTCCTTTTCTTCCAAGTCCTCAGAGTCGGCGGGGGCAAATAAACCAATTAAGGCAACCAAACCGAAAAAGATTAAATAGGCTAAACAGAAAAAGCCTTCCCCCAGTCATAGTTCTGATTCAGATGTGCCGCTCATGCATCGTGCAAAGGTACGATCTGAAACTTGTGTCCCTTTTGTACATCAGGTTAAGATACAACCTGGAATTTTATAAGTTTTGTATCTTGTGCAGGTGCTTAGGACGGAGCCACCTTCTATCATTCCCGAAGCTACTCAAGCTCCGGAGCCCGAAACTCCCATGGTTGAAAGTCCATATGGGGAAGCCGAACCCACTATAGTCCCAGTCGTTCAACTCCCATCAGACGACGACGAAGCGGCCGAGGCTCTGCCAAAAGAGGGCGAAACAACTGCTAATGATCCTTCGCCCGAAGCCGACCCCCAAGGTACGGAGCCAAGTATAGGATTTGACCGTTCGCGCACATTTGTTGAGGAAATTTCAAATGACCATCCTCTATGGGAATCCCCCCCTTGTACGATCATGTCCCAACTGTGCAGGACCCGGATGACGAGCCTATTCTGTTAGAGCCTATTTGGCCGGATGATGGGACTATTTGGCGTTATCTCAAACGGCTTTACCCATTGGTTCGCAGGATGGCTGCCACGGGGCTTAGGGGGAGTTATAGGAATGTAGAAGGCCTTTTTAGTTTGGTCGAATTGGAGTTATTAGAAGAGGCTCAGTCTATGTACAAAAACGATATACTTTGTCACATTTATGAAGAGAGTGAGGTTATTCATATTTCTGATTCGTCCGATTCTGATTCTCCTGCAGATGCTCAGTCAGCAGCCGTGCCGCAACAATCATCGCCACGGATAGCATCTCCGGATCCTGTAATGCGGACTTCATTTCTTGAACGACCATCGTCTTCGGCCCCCTCACCTTCTCCTATTCGGGCGACCTCTCCAGAATCATTGGTGCAGGCATCTCCTATTTGTGATCAGCCATTGTCGTCGGCTCCTCCGTCTATGCCTCTTCGGCCTGCTTCTCCCGATCCTTCGATTCATCAATCGGCTACTCATGAACGACCATCGTCTTCAGCCTCTCTCTCCTCTCCTATTCGGGCGCCATCTCCAGCTCTCTTAGTCGAAACTCATAGGGGAGAACCCGTATTGCCACTAGAACTTTATATAACAACTATTGCTGAGCCGTCCAGTTCTACTCATCAGCCCGAAACTGTAAGTGATTTCTCCTTATCCTTTTTTTTGTCTATTCTGATTTACTAACTTTGGCCTTTTTGTAATCAGGCGTCAGATCAATTCTTGCAATCGGTCCAGGATATTTTGAGCGATCTGGACCAGTTAGCCTCTGCCTCGTCCTTGCCTCCCCTATCTCCGGCCCAAGCTACAACAGACTTGGAGGCCCTTCGCGAGGTCCTCGGCCAATATGCATCGCTCATGACAACTGAAATCGGCCAAGCTGTCGTGCCAGAGAATATGCTTAAAATGGAAAAGGGCTTTTTCTGAGCTAGATCGATTGCTGGGTCTTCCTGTTTTGCCCATTTCAGCGGAAGGTCGTCTTTCTCTTCAAGACTTGCAAAGGAAGGTCACGGCCCTCATTCTCTGCTATCGGACCATACACAGCCAGAAGGCCCGGTTTTGTGCCTCTATAACTAAGAATGATAGGCTTCGAGACACCATTGATAACCTTCGAAAAACCATAAGAGAGTCTACGGATGAAATGGTTATCGAGGAATCTCTGCTGCTGGATTTAGAGCGACAATTACAGGAGATCCAGCGCCAGATAGAGGAAAGCCGCATGAGGAGAGATGCCAAAAAGAGAGTGGTTGCCTCTCTGGTAGCTGAGGCCACTACTATTATGGCCGAGTTCAGGGACTTGGCCCGAGTTGATTTTGAGAGAGGCCTGGCCGATCTAATGAGGGCCGACGCTGAGATGCAAAGAGAATGGCAGAACTTGGGGGAGAAGTTCTCGTTTCTGAAGGATTCACCTGACGAGCTTCAGCGATCTTCGGCCAGCCAATAATTATGTATACTGTTAGGATGTTATACTCGTCCTTTTATTTGTATTTTGATACATTAATGAAATCAATACATTTGTATTTATTTATCTCGCTTTGTCCTTATTGCAAAGACATTACGTTCTCGTGCTCCCATAATGAGGGCACATATTTTTTCAAGTATTTATCGTTTATAGCCCTGACATGTATTTTCCCATTCAATTTTTTAAATGGTAGGCCCCGTTTGGCAATACGCTTTCTACCTCAAATGGGACTTCCCAATTAGGCGACCATCTGCAATATGCTGAATCTTTGGCACCAAGTGGCAATATAATATTCCACACTAATTCGCCTTTTCTGAACGATTTAGCCAAGAATTTCTGATTATAAACTTTGGCCATTTTTGTCTTTTGGGCTTCCAAACGGTTTATGACATCGCATTTGAGATCGTCCAATTATAACAATTTTTGGATCATCGCTTCGCTGTAATCTTCCCTTGTCAATTCTTTTTGTAATACCACTCTAGTGGATTTAACATTAACTTCAACTGGTAATACGACCTCTTGACCGTATACTAATTGAAATGGTGTGACCAAGGTACTCGTTCGAGGTGACATCCTATATGCCCATAGGCCTGACTCAAACACTCATCCCATCGTCTGGAATTATCCATTATCATTTTCTGAATCAATCCTTTGAGGGTTTTATTGGACGATTCTGCCTGACGATTTGACTGAGGGTAATATGGTGTAGTGTTTACTAATTGGACCCCATATTTGGCCATGAAGCTTTTAACCTTTTCTCCATTTAACGAGTACCATGATCCGCCATTATTTTCTGTGGGATTCCGAATCGGTAGATGATGTGCTCCTTTATGAACTTGATAATTTGCTCATGAGAAATCTCCACTACCGGAATTGCTTCCACCCATTTGGTAAAAAATAATATGTGGCGACGATGATGAAAGTATGTCTCTTGCTAGATGCAGGATAGATTTTCCCTATCAAATCTATTGCCCATCCCATTAACGGCCACGGTTTAATGATAGAGACCATTTCCGTTGCTGGTGCCCTCTGAATGGGCCCATGTCTCTGACAAGCAATACACCCATTGGCATATGATACGCACGATTCTCGCATTTTCGGTAAATAAAATCCACTATGTATGATCAACCACCTCATCTTTATCCCGGCCTGGTGAACCCCACAAACACCTTCGTGTATTTCGGCCATAATAGTTCTGGACTCCGACAGCCCTACACATTTCAACAACAGGTCGTCTTGGCATTTTTTTTATAACACATCTCCCGACACCACTTAGTTCAAGGATTTTAGTTTCAGCCTCCGATCTTTCCCATTTTCGGGTTATTTTAGGAATTCTTTGATCTCTCTTCTCCAATCGTCCTCATCTTGGATCTCCGCGGTCATGACATCCATTACTCCCTTTCGTCTCATAAGGGCTGGTTTGGCCTCCTCGCTCCTATATATGCCATCTATGCTCGTCTGTTTATATCCTGAGGCTGCTTGGGCCAAGTTGTTGGCCACTTCGTTCTTCTTCCTTGGAACGTGTTCTAGCTCCACGAAGTCAAATTGATCTAGCAACTCTTTGGCCAAATCTGATAGTGCCATGACTGATGGGCTCTGGCATTTAAAGGCCTCCGTCACCTGTTGGATTACTAGTTGCGAGTCTCCTCTAATGGACACGTGTGTTACTCCCATATTAAGGAGTATTTCCAACCCAAATATCAAGGCTTCGTATTCGGTCTGATTGTTGGTGCAATATTCGTCCAACTTGATTATGAAACGGAATGATTCTCCCAATGGGCTGACTAGGACTATTCATATCCCTGCTCCCTTTGTCGTGCTAGATCCATCAAAATACATCGTCCATGGTTTCAAACTGCATTCATCTAGTTCCATTTCCATTTCTTTAATGGTACTCAAACATTGGTGATCAGCTAAGAAATCAGCCAAGACCTGATTTTTTACAGTCTTTTGGGGTTCATGTCGTATATCGAATTCTGATAATGACAATGACCAGAACCCAAATCTTTGATGCAAAATAGGACGAGAAAATATGTACTTTATTATATTAACTTTCGTAATTAAGTACACTGTATTCGCATAAGGTAGGCACGCAATTTAGTACATGTAAAATATAAAGCCAAACACAATTTCTCCATTGGAGAATAATTACATTCATATTTCAGCAATTGTCTGCTGATATAATAGATGGCCCTTTCGACATTCATGTTGTTGTCTTGCGCGATCAACCCATCTATGGATTGCTCTTTGGCGGATATGTACAACTTCATTGGCCGTCTTGGCATATGGGGTACCATCACCGGCTGTGGTGATAAATAATTCTTCAGGCTCTCGAAAGCCTTTTGATGTTATTCGGTCCAGACGAACTCGTCCTTATCCTTTAGCCTCAACAGAGACGAGAACACTTTAGTTTTTCCTGCACAATTAGAGATAAATCTTCTTAAGAAATTAATTTTCCCTAGAAATCTTTGCAACTCTTTCTTATTTCGGGGTGGTTTACTTCATTAATTGCCCGAGATTTATTGGTATCAATCTCAATTCCCCGCTGGTGGACTAGAAAGCCTTGGAAATTTCCTGAACAAACCCCGAAAGCACATTTGGCAGGGTTTAACTTCAATTTGAATTTTCTCATTCGCTCAAAAGCCATCGCCAAGTGGCTAAAATATTCGTCTATGGTCACAGACTTAGCCACTATATCGTCTACATAAACCTCTACAAATTTGCTGATCATGTCATGGAAAATTATATTCATGCCCCGTGGTAAGTGGCCCCAGCATTTTTTAGACCGAATGTCGTCACCACCCACTCATAACATCCTAAAGAACCTGGGTATCTAAAGGCCGTTTTATGTATATCGCTTTCGGTGATATAGATCTGATTATATCCCGCATACCCATCCATAAAAGAGTACACCTGTACCATACTGTGGAGTCTATTAGGGAATCTACCGTCGGCATGGGTATTGGTCTTTTGGTGTGGCCAAGTTTAAATTCCTAAAGTCTATGCATATTCTTAGCTTTCCATTCTTTTTCATAACATGGACGATATTCGACAACCATTCTACGTATCTGGTCGTTCTAATGAATTTTGCATCCAAAAGGCGTTCGACCTCTTTCTTAATGTTAGACATGATATTGGGTGCAAACCTTCGGGGAGGTTGTTTATACGGCCTATGGTTTGGCATAATTGGCAACCTATGTTCCACTAATGTTTTATCTAAACTAGGCATTTCATCATAGTCCCAAGCAAAACAATCTTTATATTCTTGTAACAAATGGATCAGCGTTTCGCGTACCTGGGCCTCTAGTTCCTTGCTGATGTAGGTGATGCGTCTATCGTCCTCACTTCCCAGGTTTACCTCGTCCAATACATCTTGTACCCTTGTAATGCTTGCCTTATTCCGCCAATTCAGAGCGTACTCTTCTTCTTCTATTTATTGCTCGCTTTTGTGACTTCCCTCCATCAAACAATCTACCCCGCATGCCTCTCTTATTTTGTCTTTTGTCTGGTGCGCTAACAATTTATCCCTTAAGGCCGAAATCGCAGCCTAAGCTTCGGCTTCAATTTCTTGTTCCGTTACATAGGCCATTAAGTTGGCCCTGGTGGCCGCTACGCGGCTTGTTCTTTACTTTGTTTGTTATTCTTCATTTGAATTGTTGTGCGTCGGCTCTCCAAAGACCAATGTGGTTGGCCTTATTTGCGCAAACAAATCATTTAGCAGACTTGCGGGGTATGGCTCGTCGTTTTGAGCCATAATGGCAGAATTTTCTCCTTCATTCAGAACCCTGGTCGGCTTGTAATTTCCTTCGTACATGAAGTATTCGGCCGAATTTGTTTCTGCATCGAAAGACTTGTTATCAGCATGTACTATTTCCACTTATCTCTCTGGTTCCAGAAAACTAGGCATTGATGAAGGGATGAAGGTCGTGGATTCAATCCCGTCCTAAGAGCATGTTATATGTGGTTGGTCCATCTATAACAAAGAACACTACTGTCTTCGTAGTGCTCCCTACTTGCAAGTCTAGTGGGACGACCCATTTGGCCGTCGTCGCCCCTCCATTGAAACTTGTAAGCACCACCTCTGTAGGGATGAGATCATCTTCTGACTTTACTAAACGCCCTAGCATCCTAACCGAGATTGCATTGATGGCTGCTCCATTATCAATCAATACTTTGATGATGGGTATCTCATTAGCCTTTTCTTTTACATACAATGGCCGCAGGTGCTTCGTCATTTGTGGTGGTGGTTTCAGAAATATCACCTGCCCTGATAGGCCTACCTCCATTGTTTTTTTATTTCCGGCATTGGCCCGAGGTAGTTCTTCCTCCATGTCCCACCTAGAGGGTGGTAATGTGACCTGGCACATCGTGAGAGACATTATTGACGACCAGTCTTTGCTTTTCCGCCCTGGTAACAACCCGTTTTATTCTGGGCGTTCCGTATAAGATGAGGTATGGGAATCGTCCCAAGTCTTCTCCTAGTGTTCCGACAGTAGAATTTCCGGCCTCAAACAATTCTTTAAGAAGCCGATTATGTGATATTCCCTTCTTCGTGCTTCAGTCCTGACGTCTATTTCTTCTTCTATGTCAGTCATTTCCTCATCCGAAGCTTCTCTATCTGTTATCGAGAGTGCTGCAAATTCTGTCTCATGCCCATCATAGACATCTTCATTATTTCCAGAGCCAGCATTGTTGTCTCCCTTGAATTTTTCGGACAACGTGTAATGATTAGCCTCAATCGGTGGCATACTACCGAACTGGATGATAATAAGGGGTTCCTCGTCGTTCGTCTCATCCCGTTTTCGTCTATCAAACTTGGTACGCTCCTTACAGTTCGTATTTGTCCCTTCTCGATCGTCACTCTCTTTACTACTCACATCCGGCTTCTCCATTGTGTAGGCATTATGGCCTGTAGTGACCTGTATTTCACTTTGCTGGCGCATCATACGACCATAATTTCTTTGGTGTCGTCTAAGTTATGTCCTTTTCATTTCGTCCACAGGAGGGTACTTCATTCCCTAACGTTGCTCAGAACACAGCCTATGGTACGAATGCCATACGTTGGGCCGATGGATTTTCGACCAAAACGTCCTTATGTTTTGGACGAAATTTGAATTCTCGCCGTAGAACCTTGGTGCGAAGGTCCTCGATTGCCATGCTACTAGCTCTTTCTTTACAGGTCTTTCACAGGTATCTTCCAACTCCCTCATCCATTCTATACTGTTCTTGCACCGTGTACACAGATTTTGCCGATCTTTCTTTTCTTGGGGTGTTTTAATCCTTTTCAGAGCGCTCGGACGATGACAGTCCTGATCTTCATTTATGACCAACTTGAACTTTGGCAAGTTCATTTTGGTAAGGTCCGAGTTGATCATATTTAATTCCATTGGCTTTGGAAAAGGGTTGTCGTCCACCAACATCTTTTTTTCAAACGTTTATTCATCCAGATTCGATGGCATCGTGCAAAACATTTCGAAAAACAAGACAATTATTAGTTGAATGGGACCATGCATTATGCCACTTATAAATTTTTTACCACCGATTTGCTCGGCGTTTGGCAATGTGTGGCGATCGCTTAAACTAATTTGATTGTCTTTGTATAATTGATCGAATATGGCATCGACTTTCGTGATATCAAAAGAGAAGTTCTTGCTTTTTTATCGTTCTCTTCTTTGGTTTGGGGTTCAGCCCACGCCTTGCAAACGTACGGCTTCCCTTTAACCAATTCGGCCAAACATAAATCGGCCGATTCGACGTCCATTTCGTCTATTTCATAATTGATGTTCCTGTAATAAGTTCATTTGCTGAAATTTTTCATTTGCTCCTCCTCTCTTAATAACCGTTCATAATGCACCACACTAGTGGTGAGTTGCGGGAGATCCCAAAATTCACGATCTTAAAATTTCTTTTTCAGATCAAAATTGAGACAGATTTGGGCGATTCTCACGAATTATTTTTCTGGGAAAGGCACGTAACATCAGCCTCGAGCCACTTTGAACCTTTGTAAGAACGTCTTGGCCCATTCTCCTAGCAACTATCTCAAGTTTGCCAAATCAGCCAAGGCCACTTCAGATTTGGTCTTGTAGAATTGTGCATGGAAAAACTGTTCCATTTGTTGCCAATTTTCCACCGAGTTAAGCGGCAGGCTGACATACCAGGAGAAAGCTACTCCTGACAGTGATCCGTGAAATAACCTCAATTTATGGAAATCATTTATGTCTCCGCACTGAATGGTAAATCGCTCTATGTGTTCCATGGTAGAAACTCCCTCAAACCCTGTAAACAGAGAAAAGTCTGGTACTTTGTAATTCCTAGGCCACAGATATACTACATCGATCCAATCTGGATATGGCTTTCGATATCTTGGGCGAATTGGCCTTATCCCTAGACCGAATTGATTATGAAGAATCTCGGTTATCTGTTCTCTCAACATATCATTGCCATTGAATGGCATTGCTATGAGGGTGGTTGTGTCCTCTCACAAGTGAGACAAAGTCGTGACTCTGCCCTTGTGAAGCCTGGAGACCTTGGGGCAACACCACTTCATGTTGTGCCATATTTGGCCCTTGGTGTAGGTTTGGCCCTAGATGTGGGCCATTGCCCCCAAGAATTATTCCCCCTGAATGTCGTAGGGACAATGACCCCTTGCGGAGGAATATTGCTCGGACCAGCCTCCTGACTACTTGGTGCATGAGAAGGTATAGTCCACGGTAGGGTTGTCCCCCCGTTTACATATTTGGCCATTCACTCATTTAATGAGCTTAGGTGTTTGGCCATATTTTCATAATACGAATTACTAGTCGAAGTAAACTTATCTATGATGTGAGCATTTTGAAGCCAAACCTGCTCGACAACATCCTGTGTGAACTCACCGAACATGGCGCGAACCGCATTAGGGCTGAACTCTCGCATAGGTTCATATCGACTAGCATCTACCATACCCTCGAAATGGCCTACTACGGCTGGAACGTGGGGCTGGTTGGTTTGCTATAGTCCCCATTCCTCCGTACTTGAGCCATTTTGAGTGTTTCTTTTCGGAGGCATTTCCACTTTTTACACCAATTCTCCCACTCTGGTCGCCAAAAACTGTTTGCACAATTTTCCGTCAAACGAACGTGTAAAGTCCAAATCTCCTTAAACATAGTCCCGGTAAGGGGTGTTTGATTAAGTGAATAAGCCTCCAAAGGGCACAAGTACACAAATTACAGTCCTAAATTTACAAAGTTACAGAATAAAAGTAAAATGCTTGTTTTGAGTCTTCATTTTTTCCAGGCCTTCTTCTTTGCATGAAAGAGCCTTTTATAGTAGACATTGTTAACTGCTTGGACGGTTTCAATCCGTAACTACAACTGCTAGATCATGCCTCCAATCATTGAATTGTGTGCTATAACCGCCTGATCGTGGGGGGAACTGTTAGATTGTGCGCGATGAACTACCAGGTTGTAGGTGACAGTCTAACCGTTCAAATCGTGGGATCAACCGCGACATGTATCAATCGTCCCGACTCTTTTGTCGCCCTAGTTGCTGTGTCGTCTGGTGATCGTCCTGATTTCCCATGCCATTGTCGCCCTATTTGCAAATCGTTCTGTGGCATGATGCCTATTCATTATGCTTGCTTTCATCTTTTACTGACTCATTCGTTCTAGGGCGACTTTCTTTTGTCAATAATTACCAAACTCGTATTGGTACCCAACATATTTTTTACGTGTTTTTAAAATATCATATAAAAATAAATTTCTCGTGATAGAATATTCTCCATTTATAATATGAAAACCAAATTAAACAGAATATTAAATCATGTATAATTTCTTCACATGTTAGTGAAAACATGACATGATTTTTAAAAAAAATAGCACGAGAAAAACATGCGAAAAACATGATATAAATGTTATGGCTTAATTTTAGTTGAATTGCTACTACACTTACATATTCTTTAATAAAATGAAACTGATTTAATAAACATCAAATGAAATACTTTGTTGCATCTCAATTAAATTGAAATTGTATCATTAACTAATGTTACATAATTTCTAAATTATTATTTAGTGATATGTTATTTGTTTTATTTTCTTCTTTTATTAGTGTTATGTTATCCATTAAATTTTAAGTACTATGTGATGAGCGGTTAATATTCATATATTCCCCCATATCCTAATATTTTATGGGTGATATCGAGTTTTATGAGCTTTGATGTGTTTTGGGTGTATTTTTACAGGTTTAAATCATATCATGACTCAATGACATTAACTAGAGATAAAAACGACAAGATACAGAGCAAATTGGGGTTTAATTCGGAGTCAAAATATGCGTTTCGGCAGCGTATCGAGACATGCGCATGAGCAAAATTTAAACAGAATGTAAATTTCACTTTACTATTGAAAAATTTGGCGCGTCGCGACGCTCGCCAAAGTTGGTGAAGAGAGTCACGAGGGGAAAACATGCATCACGACACGATAATTACGACCTTAATTCGCCATGTATCCAACCTTTGAGTAGGAAACACCCAATTGACCTTCTATATAAGCATTAGTTCATCCCAAAACCTAAAATCAAGTCTCATAACAGATTTTGGAGCCTCCAAAGCATAGAAGAACGCCTAGACCAAGGTAGGAACGAGTGCTTCAACCGGTGCTGGAGTTTGAAGGCAAAGGCTGCAACGAAAGTTCTTTCTTCATTTTTCTCTCTATTTTATCTTTTATGAGTCATAGTGTTGTATTTATAATGACTAGCACATTTTTATAGATTATCATGAGTAGTGAAATCATTAAATTTAGGGTTGTAATGAATCTCAACCATGTTTAAATAATTATTTACATATTTTTATTCTTTGGGTTTGCTATTGATTATTTATTATTCTCTATATTTGAATGCTTATTTTATTTGTTTGGTAAACAATAAAATAGTCTTGGTAAATCCTTGGGATCTCGACAGAGAGAATTTAAATTAGCCGTGGGAATAATAACGTGTGAATTATTAGTTGAATAGATTTCCCTGGAGGATAGAAATACACCTAAAGGGTATACGTAACCAATATTAGAACCTGACCATAAAGAATTCGGTTTAATTTAGTTAATTGATTTATTCTGAATATATTCATCTGACCATCGAAAGAGGCTTGTGAATAATTTAGTACTCTAGGTTAATAATTAGTAGCAACAACCCAATTGAATGAAGAATGTCTGGACACATTGCATGTATGCGTAAGTGAAATTGCAACCCTATATTACTCTATCTTAGAAGGTTTCTTCAAAAAAATGTTATATGATTTTTATAACTTTTCAATTAAATCATTAAATTAATTATTCTTCTCAATATTTTAGTTTAAATTAAGTAGGTTAGTCTTGGTATTAATAAGATAAATATTAAGTCTATGTGGGTTCGACATCTGACTTTCAGTCACTGTATTATTTGAGCGATAAGTGCGCTTCCGTGCTAGAAAAAATAAAAATAGCTATCAAGTTTTTGCAGCCGTTGCCGGTGACTTAATTTATTTTCTTTTTTAAAATCAGGACAACATTACTTGCCTAACTAGACACCTCTCCATTTTATTTTTTATTTTTATTTTCTTTTTGTTTTGATTTCATGCATCATGAATGATAATCAGCCTGTAAAACGGACAGTAGCAACGCATCCTGTAAAATTCTTATAATAAGGCTTTGTGTTTGTGAGTGTATTGTATACTAATTAGTCCGTCTCGTCAATACGGATGTAAAAATATTTCATGATACCCTAGTTGTGTCTGCCAAAGTAGTGCGGCTATGGTTAATGGGAATTTATTTATACCGGTAAAACTTATTTGATAAGAAACAAATTCGAGCGAAAGTGTATACCAATATATGCCAAAGTAGTGAAGTAGTACATAAGTACCTTGGATATGTATATTGATGAGTATTGCCTTGAATACGCCTCATCCAATAGATGCCAAAGTAGTGAGGATCAGAAACGGTTCAGGATCTATTTTAAAGAGTCACATTGGATGTGATTGATAATTGTTATCTACTTTCAAATATATTTGGGCACAATGTGCCAAAGCTGTGAGTTCAAATATATCTGTAAGGTCTACTTCCTGCTATAGAATTTAATTTAATTATTGAATTCTTGTATTTTGTTTGGGGATTATCAATTTATGTAAAATAGTGGCAGAGCATTCTTATATTAAAAATTTCATGATATGTTAGATGTTTTTAGATATTGATGAAATTACTCTTGTCTGCTAATTCCTATTTCTTTTGTTGAGTTTGTGATGGCAGCTACTACTTCTAATCCTTTTGTACGTGTCTTGGACGCAAATAAATTAACTGGTCCTGAAAACTTTAGTGAATGGGAATTGGATCGTAGGATTGTCTTGAGGTCTGAAAAGTTGGGTTATGTACTGGATAATCCAGTATTGTTGGATATTGCTTCAGAGTCTACACCTGAAGAGAGGAAGACATTTCAGAAATGGAGAGATGATGATCTGAGAGTCAGGTCACTCATTCTCTGTACTATGTCTTCTGATATAAATAGGCAATATGCTGATATGTCTGACTCATTCAGTATCATAACTCAGCTTAATGAGCTATTTCTAAACCAGGAGCAGACCTTGGGGTATAGAGTCTCCGTGGAATTGTTCAACACTCATTTGGCTGATGGCAAGCCAGTGAGTCCACATGTCTTGCACACGATGGATCTCATTGAGCAGCTTCGAAAGTTTGACTTTCAGCTGAATGAGACATTGGGCAGGAATTTGATTCTTGGCTCACTCCCACTGGCGTATTCCCAGTTCATTATAAACTTCAATATGCATGACATTCCTTGTTCCTACAGTCAGTTGCATAGGATGCTTCAGACTGCTGAGGAGGACATCAAGAAGGGTGTGCCGACACTCATTTCAAAGTCCTATTTGCCTAGTTCCTCTTCTTCTTAATCTACGAGATCTGGCAAGAATAAGAAGAAAAAGGAAAAAAAAGACTGGTTCTGGTGTTCCTCCCAAAGGAAAGGTAGCGAAGCCGGGCAAGTTGAAGAAGAAAGGTGCTGAGGACAAGTGCCACCACTGTGGCAAGATTGGACATTGGAGGCGCAACTGTCCAGATTATATAGCTTCCGTCAGATGGGAGAGAGCCTCCGCATCAAGTATGTTTATTTTCCCTATCATTGATAACTCTTTGGCTTGTGAAGCCATAGGTTCTGGATGGGTTTTAGATTCTTCTAGTTCTATTAACATCTACAATTCGTTGCAAGGGTTGAGGGTCAGTAGGATGCTTAATGCAGACAAGATGCAGCTGTATTTTGGGATTGAGGATTCTTTATCTGCAGTAGCCTTTGTCGAATACGAGATTCGTCTATCCAGAGACAACATCATTTTGACAAATTATGTTTTTTTGCCTGGTTGTGTAGCTAATATTATCTTCTTGTTTGTATTATATAAAAAATGATATCATGTACATATTAAGAATCGTTCTATGTATATATATGATATGAATGATATTTTGTTACACAAATGTTCAAATTCGCAAGGTAATTATATTTTGCATGCCATTAGAGATGTTAATGAAATTGGGGATAATAAAAGTAAAAGATCTGAAATTAATGATATTGAATTGTGGCATATGTGGTTAGATCATATAGGTATACGATGCCTGACCCAGTTGGTTAAGAATGGTTGGATTGAGAATCTAACCTTACAATATTTTCCAACTTGTGAATCTTGTATTCAGGGTAAAATGACCAAAGCCCCATTTACTGGTGTCGGACATCGGGCCACTAACTTATTATAAATCGTACATAAAGATTTATGTTGTCCTATAAGTCACACTGCTCATATTGGTTTTTCTTACTTCTTAACATTTACCGATGATTTTTCACGATATGGTTATGTATATTTGATGAAACATCGGAAACCTTTGAAAGGTTCAAAGAATTTCGAAAAGAAGTAGAAAAATAAACTGGTAAATTCATCAAATGCCTTCGATCAGATCGAGGCGGTGAATAAATGAGTAGTGAATTTACCGAGTATCTTAAAGAGAATGAGATTCTCGCTCAATATACTCCTCCTGGTACTCCACATCACAATAGAGTATCTGAAAGGAGAAATTGGACTTTATTGGAAATGGTTAGATCAACGTTGTGTTTTACAGATCCGTCTTACTTTTTGTGGGGGTATGCTCTTCTGACTGCTGCACATCTGCTGAATATGGTTCCTTCTAAAGTTGTTCCCAAAACTTCATATGAAATATGGGTTGGTAGGAAACTGAGCCATAATTATATTAGGGTTTGGGGCTGTCCTACATACGTCAAGGTGAAGCAGCATGATAAATATTTGCCTTGGGGGCGAAAAGTTAGTTTTGTTGGATATCCTTCGAATTCCAAAGGATATCAATTTTATGAACCTGAGCATCGAATTGTGTTCGTAGCTCGTTTTGCTAGATTACTTGAAGCAGAATTTTTGGCAGAAGTTGGTAATCATAGAAGGGTTGAACTTGATGAAGTCCAACCTATAGATAACAGACCAATAGAGGAATCACAGGTTCAGACAGAAGCAGAACCTTCTAGTTCCACTCTCCGTATGTCTACTAGAATGTCGTGACCTCCTGAGCGCTTTTACTTGATACAAGACAAGAGTTTTGATGTGCTCCTTATTGAGGAGACTGATCCATATACCTACAGAGAAGCAATGTTAGACATTGATCCCGCTAAATGGCAGAAAGCCATGAATTCCAAAATAAACTTTATGCATCAGAATCAAGTATGTGACTTGGTTCTGCTTCCTGAGGGAATTATTCCCGTAGGTTGTAAATTGGTTTACAAAAGAAAGCGTGGGCTTGATGGAAAGGTTGAAACCTTAAAAGCTCGACTGGTTGCTAAAGGTTACACTCAAAGTTCAGGTGTGGACAATGATGAGTCCTTTTCACCAGTAGCGATGCTAAAGTATATTAGGATTTTATTGGCTATAGCTGCTTACCATGATTATGATATTTGGCAAATGGATGTCAAAACGACTTTTCTTAATAGATTTCTTGATGAAGAAATCTATATGGAACAGCTGGAGGGTTTTGTCTCCAGCCAAAATTTTGGCATGGTATGAAAGCTTAAGAATTCCATTTATGGGCTTAAACAAGCTTCGCGGAGTTGGAATCTTCATTTTGATGAGGTAATCAGATTGTCTGGTTTTCTCAAAAATGAAGAAGAACCTTGTGTTTATAAGAAGGTTAGTGGAAGTATGATAGTGTTCTTGGTGCTTTATATTGATGACATCCTGATCATTGGAAATGATCTTGGAATGATGTAGGGTGTTAAAGTATACCTCTGTAAAAACTTCTCCATGAAAGACTTGGGTGAAGCTTCTATATACTTGGTATAAAACTCTATGGGGATAGAGAAATGAAGCTGATTGGGTTATCCTAATCTTCGTATATAGATAAGATCCCACAAAGATATAACTTTAGCAATTGTAAAATTGCTAATATACCTTTTTGACATGGCATTCATCTTTCGAAGAAGATAAGTCCTCAAACGGAAGATGAAAAGGCTAGAATGTTCAGTCAGCCTTAAGCATCATGCTTAGGAAGCATCATGTATGCCATGTTATGTACGAGACCTGATATTTCCATGCAGTAAGTGTTACTATCAGATATCAGTCAAATCTAGGTAACGACCATTGGATAGCCGTTAAACATATCCTAAAGTATCTGAAAGGTACTAAGGATAAGTTCCTTATTCATGGAGAAAGTGATTTACGGATAAGAGGATGTACAGATTCTGACTTTTACTTAGATCCTGATGATAGAAAGACTACTTCAGGTTTTATATTTACTCTTAATAATGCTGCAGTAGTTGGAAATGTTCCAAACAAGGTTCAACAGCTGATTCCACCACTGAGGCGGAATATATTGCGGAATTAGATGCTACAAATGAGGTTGTCTGGGTTAGAAATGTTATCACTGAATTGGGAGTTATCCCAAGCATCAAGGATTCGATCCCGTTGTTATGTGATAATAGTGGTGCTCTTACACAGGCAAAAGAACCGAGAGCGCAACGAAATTCGAAACATTTGGAACAAAAGTCCATATTAATCGTGAGATCGCTCAAGGAGATGTTGTCATATGGAAGATATCTGGAGATGACAACATAGTAGACCTGCTTATGACCAAGACTATATGATAGACATGTAGAGGCGATGGGTAGTAGATACCATCAAATTTGGCACTAGAGCAAGTGGGAGAAAATGTTGGAGTTGGTTCTCGGCATGCCAAATTTTATTGTATTTATTATAAATACGATGTATATTTTATTTTATTATGAATAAAATTAAGTAATTTTCATCAATATAATCTTATATATGGTAAAGGCGTAAGAACCCTTAGTGTGAATAATTGTGATGTAATTACAAAAGCGCCGCAATTGTTACTAAGAAATGTCACAATACAATTCATTTTTAAATTGTTCATAGTCAAGGTTTACATACTTGTTTAGTTAGTAAACCCGTGAGACTGATATGTGTCGTATATTAGAATTTTTCTAATGGTTTATCTCAGTAAAACATGAGTCTTGGGAGACTCATATAGACATGTAGGTATTTATTGGATAAATACTGAACGACTCATTCAAAGATTCATGATAGATGGTACACTAACTGATGAGTTGTAAATATATCACTATTTCTCACTCATGTGACCTAACATTTTGTACAGTTTCTTGGGTTTTATGAATATTTTGATATGTTATGTGTTATTTTATAGATAAATAAGGTTTCAGGACTTACTGGAAGCAATTCGGGGCTAAAACATCGAAAAACGGACAAAAAGGGAAAAAATGTAAATTTACTGCTAAAATGCGCCGTTTGCTAAAATACGCCGCTAAAATGCGCCGGACACATGTCACAATCAGAGAAGTTTGCTATCATGCGCACTTGCTAACATGCACCTACTGTTGGACAATTATGACCCATAGCATCACTATTTGTACAGAACATGGTGTTGTTGTACAAATTAACTATGTGACAAAAGAAATTGCTCTTTTATCATTTGTAATTAGATTACCAAGATATATAAATGATAAAAGTCCATATGATTAGTTCCGGATTGATAAGATATGAGATAGTATCAATCTATGAAGGTTTAATCATTAAAACATCCCTAGTAGTATTATCGAGATTGGACATCGATAATACAGAATAGACTAGTATTGCACTTGTGCGCGTTGTGGGAGCATAACGACATAGTTCTCATATATTTAAGTATTGGATACTTATGCAAGTGTAATAGGAGGTTGTGTTTACCGATGGTATGGAAACAGCTTCGCTCTGGATAGACCCCTCGGAATTCCATTGGTAGTATGACTATGTGTCTATGGAAGTTCGAATCAGGGTAGGTGTATTTGGTCTTAACCTGAGACTTGCACCTCTAATACTTGCGACAATCAATATACTTTGGTTTTGGTCATCCAGGGCTTTAACAGGTTCTGTGTACGCCTCTTCTAGGTATATTGAGAATCGTAGTGTATTGGGTGTGATGTCAAGATGGAAGTATCACTACAGTCATATGGAGATGATGGTCATGTAGGATACGGAACTAGTACTCTTTAGTACTGTAGTCATCTGGATAATATGACTAGTTCATGATTATACGATTATAGAGACTAGTTACCAGATATCCGACATCTACTTCGTACGGGGCAGACACAATTCCAGCCCCAGGCCTAACATGTGACATCTGATACTGGATCGCAATATGCAATACTATGTATACTACGCCTGATATAGATTACATATTCCTTTAAGAATATTTCTGGAGAATTGGGTAGGCATGGTGCTTTTCTAGAAGCTAACCATGTCTTGTAAATCGGTAAAAACGTAGTATTAGGTATGTACGTGTTCGGATAGTCCGACGACCAGATTTACTGCCAACATATCCGGGGATCTCATGGCTCACATCCCGAAGATTCACCGATGACGTATGACTCGCACATTATTAATCTGGGATTAATTAGTAGAAAGATAAAATTAATCTAGGATTAATTACAGAGAATTTAATCTGGGATAAAATTCATATTAAAGAGAGAGAACGATTAATTTGGAATTAATCGATAAAATAATATATTCGATATATTATACGAAATTAGATTTCGACGCGGAATTAAAATTAGATTTTAATTCAGGCGAACGAGTTAATTTAGAATTAATTCGTTAGCGACGTGATCAGTAATTTTGCTAGGCATAATTATTTAATTAAATTTGATTTAATTACGTCGCAACGGAAAATTCGTTAATTCGGAATTAGCAAACCCGAGCCCGGGAGTGTTTGCGGGCCCACTTGCATTTCGAATCAAGTGGGGCCCACAAGTCATATCACGTTTCACATCATTAGTCATTCTTGTGATGTAAGTCACAGCAACTTTGAGTGATGTGATGTAAGTCACTTTTGAGTGATGTGAATAGTTGAAAGGCTTTAATTGCCTTATACCACTTTTTGGAAAGTGTAAGTTGTATTAGATTTTGGAAATCAAAACAACCAAATCATATTCTTCTCTTCTCTCCCATTCGGCCTTGGAGCCATTTTTTTTTTCCTCTCTTTTGCTTCTCTTTGCCGAGAACGACAATGATGAACAAGGAAATTTTGAAGCAAAATTTCCAAAGCTAGCACTTAAAGGGGTCATTCAAAGGTGATAGGGAAACCCATTCATGAGCATGGAATCCATTCACAAAGTTTGGAGCTTGAAGCACACAAAGAGGACAACCATTGAGGCTTGGCCGAAACATCATAGGAAATTTTTTTGTTGTCTTCGCATCGCAAAGCTGATCAAAGTGAGTATTTCTGCAACTTTACTTTGATGTATTCGCACTTTTCATTCGCTTAATTGATCTTGGTTTGACCTAGAAAACCCAACAATGGTATCAAGAGCCTTGATTAAGCATGAAATTGATTTAGGTTAAAATTTGGGTAAAATTGATTTGAGCATGATTTGATGAAATTGTTTGATTGAGTATGCTTGAATGATGATAACTTAGAGTTATGCATGATAAATTTGATGAAAATTGAATTGGATTAGATTTTCCCTAATTTTTGGGCTTTGTCGAAAGTTACATGCCCTAAATAGTCATGGTGATTTTTTGTTTTTTGATCATTGGATGAGTTGAAAGACTTGGGATAAATTGATTTAGGATTTAATTGGATTAAAATCGAAATCGGATTTGAAAAACCCCAAATTGGTGTGACTAACATAGCATGGAAATGAATTGATTTTTTGATTCAATAATGTTGGACATGTGTTGATGATGATTAGCATGATTAATTAGTGTAATTGGTATATTGGAAATGTTAATTTGACTAATTAATTATGGCTAATGCACTTTAGTTATTTAAATTATGAAATTTGGAATTTTGGAATTTAATTAGTTGGGCTAAATTTGGAATTGGGCTAATAAAGTTGTATTTAGGCTTAATGGGCTTGGTTGGGCCAAGTTTGGTTTAGGTTAATTGGTTGGATCCAATTGGGCCTAAAACCATTTCCATAAAGGCCTAATAAAGTTGTATTTAGGCTTAATGGGCTTGGTTGGGCCAAGTTTGGTTTAGGTTAATTGGTTGGATCCAATTGGGCCTAAAACCATTTCCATAAAGTCCAAATATGATTAAATGGGCCTTTAATATTTTAATTGGGCCTAATGGGCTTAAATTGATTTTTGGCAAATGGTGATTCCTTATTGGGCTTTGGTTGCCAAAGTCCATGCCTTATAAATTAATTGAAAGCCCATTGGACTTTAATTAAATTGACATTGGATGTTAATTGGGCTTTGAGACCCGTTATAAGTAGATTTAGAATCTAAGTCGTAAAGGCTCATTAATAAAGTGAAATTATTTAATTTGGAAATAAATATAGAATTAGTATTGAATACAAATTAAATTGGATTTAATATTGTAGTTTAATATAATTTAAGAATTCGTACTTTGAGTACTTATTCTTAAAACGAGTTTGACTCGCGTAAATCAAATCGTTGTTTGAACATTGGATGGTCATTAATTTCAGATTAATTAATTGGATTAGATTGATTTATAACATGCTTTTTGTGAATACATGGATGTGATGTATGAATAATTTATATCGGATGGATATTAGATGGGTGAGGGCAATTTTGGAAATTGTTGTAATAAATTTAGAATTTATTAAATTGGACCTGCGTGTCCAACCTATTACCTCTTGAATCTTTGTATTTCTCTTCTCACCTATTCCCCTCAATGTAAATGAGGTTTCTTTAGAAGTGTTATGTAAAAGGGTAGAAGTAAGATTTGTGTTAGCGGGAGAGAGCAAATGGAGAGATTTGTTCTAGGAACAAGTTTTTTTAAATATCCATCCGCATATCATTATTAATTTATTTATCGTGCCTTATTATGCTTTTAGAGTGCATGCTTAAGGGTGTATGATGAGACCTAATCAAAGATAATTAATTGGTTGCCAATTACGCGAAAAACCCTCAACATATATTAAACGTTTTTCCTTCCATTGAATGATTCATTCACAAGATCCAAGTTGTGATTTGTTGGCCAAAGTCAAGATCACTTCTTGTCCATCGACATCGATTACGAAGCTTTCCAAAGTCAATGGGTCCCGCTTAACTGGAATCATTAAGTTTGTTGTGCCAAAGCCAAGGCTTAATTTATTCAGAGGAAAAAGGTTAGGCAATATATTGGATATATTGGCATATATAAGATATATATTTCAGACTTGGATGTCCACCTACTGGATCTATGAATTGGATAAGATCCAATTGATCTTAGAGATCTACCTAGTTAAATATCATACAGCTTGTTGGAAAAAGTCAAGGTTGTGTGTTATTTAATGGGATCCTACCCCACTAGGAAACAAGGTTTCCCGAGTACTCAACAGAGGGTTAGAGGCTCGCCGAAAAATAGTGGGAGGGAAATATTTAATTTGCAATTTCGTTTAGATACTTGCCAAATACGCGCTCATTTCAATTTTTCGTCAATACATAAATATATATTAGTTGGACTAATGTTTAATCGTTGTTTTAATTAAACAGTTAGACTGTATTCAAACTACTTCAAATTATAGTTGATTATATAATTGGATTATAATGATCAATATATTTAAATTTAAACCAATCAAATTATAGTTGATTATATAGTTAGACTATAGTAATCATTATATTCAATAGTACCTGAAATCGTTGATTGGATAGTTGGACTATAGCAATCAAGATAACTGAAAGATTTGTGTTTAAAACATAATCCTGGGAGAAAATGTCATTAAACGGCTTTAATTTTCAAATTGGTAATAAAACTTTAGGATAGTCCTGGAAACTAAGAAATTACTCTATTTGATAGAGCAACCTCTCGGGCCTAAGCCCGAAGTTGAGCAAATAGTAGAACATGATCTTTGGAAGATTCATGTGATGATAACTTTAGTGCTCAATCCATTATGCTAGATACAATGACACTTTAATTTCGTTGTCAAAATTAAGGATTAGATCCTTGTACCATGATGATGAAATTAAAGATCTTCATAGATCTTTTCTTAGATCTTAGAAGTATGAATTGCAAAAGAAGCTCTTTTGCTCGTGTATGTCAAAGGGTACATCTGTCGAGCACTAGGTGTCGCAGATGATTGCTGACATCGATCAACTATGTTAGTTGGGCATTACCTACGTGGCTGAGACTACCAAAGATTTGATCTTATAGTCTCTACCCGAAAGCTGGGGCAGGTTCATTGTCAACCAAGAGTAAACTCTTGGAGAGTTGATGGCTATGCTCTAGGGGGCAGAGCCAGAGCTTCTAAAAGTGGCAAAGGCAAAATCATCACTGTCTTCTGGGAAGACAAATGACATATTCCAAGATGTCTGCCTAAACTGTGGCAAACGGGGTCACTGGATGCGTGACTTCCGTATGGACAAGGCAGACGTGAAGGAAAAGAAGGCAGGGCAAGGCTCCGCCTTCAAGTATGTTTTTCATAAACATGTTCACTATTAGTTTCAAAATTGGATTTTTGATACTAAATGTTGTACATATATATGTACTGATGTGCAGAATCTACTGATAAGTAGGAGACTGACTTCAGTTGAGATTGACCTGCGAGTAAAAAAAAAACGGATGAGAGTCGCCGTTTTAACCGTAGAAACCTAAGTTTATGAAGTACCCTTTGGGTGTGTACATAAATTAGGTAACTGCTAAAATGTACCTAGTTTGACTAGAAACATTATCTCTATATTAGTGTATAACTCGTTGCGGGTATACCTTTATATTCTAGAACACTAAAGTGTTTTATTTTATAAAGATGATTTTGAGATAAACACATTAGATGTGAATAACAGTATTTATATTTTGAATATAAATAAATCTCAAACGTATGATATGACAAACAAATAGCTCAAACTGAATTAATCAGTTGAAACTTATAAGTGGCATAATTGTCTAGGACACATTTAACCAAGACTCGTATATCCACACTTTCGAAGAGTGGATACTAGGACATATTTGATTCTATTCAAATAATGTCTACGAATCTAGTTTATTAGGCAAAGTGCCTAAAACACCTTTTACTTGGTAAAAGTGAAAGTGCCACCGATCTGTTAGCCCTTGTTCATAGTGACGTAAGTGGGCCCATGTCTAGCTAGGCTAGAGGTGGATATGAACACTTCGTAACCTTTACGGATGTGGCATCGCGTTATGGTTATGTATTTCTTTCGAAACATGAATCGGAAACTTTTGATAAATTCAAAGAGTTTCGACAAGAAGTAGACAGACAGATCGGCTAGAGTATTAAACCATCACGGTTAGACCATGGTGGAAAATACTTAAGCAATAAGCTTCTAGACTATTTGAAAGAGTATAGTATTCTTTCACAGTGGACTCCTCCCGGAACACCTCAATTGACGGTGTGTCCGAACATAGAAATCGAACTTTATTGGACATGATAAGGTTAATCATGAGTCGCTCTGAGCTACCATTTTCCTTTTAGGGATACGCATTAAATCAATGCAAAACTTATTTTGAATAAGGTTCCATAAAAATCTGTTAGACAGATTTCATATTAGATATGAACAGGAAAGAAACCGGGTTTTCTCATTCCTGATGATTTGGGAATGCTAGGCATATGTTTGGATGATACCAAACTAAAACCCAAATCGGATAAGTGCCTAATTTGTTGGTTATCCTAGGGTAACCAAAGTATAGTACTTATACAAATCACAAGAGAACAATGTAATTGTTGCTCGCCATGTAGTTTTCCTTAGAGGAATACCTATATGCAGTGGTAAGTGGGAGGAAAGTAAAACTCGATGAAAATCGGAGTAATAATGTTCCAGGCACCGATTCCTTAATGGAACACAAACAGTTCATCAAGGATGAAATTGTACCACAATCTTCGAATACATAAGAACCGCGTATGTTGGAGAGAGTCAGAAAACAACCTGGAAGGTATGGGTTTCTGATCTCACCTCATAAAGATGTCAATCTTATTGAGGAAGACAAACCGACTACATATGAGGAAGTGATACGAGGTATCGACCCCCTATTATGGCAAAGTGCAATGATGTTTGAAATGGATTCCATGTATACCAACCAAGTTTGACCACTGGTTGATGTACCAGAAGGCATTTTGCCTATTGGTACTATATAAGTCTTCAAGGAAGACATACATGGAAGGCAACATACCAACGTACAAAGCTAGGCTTGTAGCGAAAAGGTATCGTTATCAACATTGTGTCGATTACGACGAAACCTTTTACTCGTAGCCATGGTTAAATCCATTTGGATAATGCTTGCTAATGCTACATGTTTCATTCATGAAATATGGCAGCTGAACGTCAAAATCGCTTTCCTTAAACGGAAACCTTTTGGAGGATGTTTACAACATCCTGATGGTTTTGTCATACCAAAACAAGTAAACAAGGTTTGCAGGTTATTCGATCCATTTATGGATTGAAGCAAGCATTGCGTTCTTAGAACTATACCGTTTTGATGTAATCATAATGGTGTATGATTTAATTCAAAACGAATATGATTCTTGTGTATATAAGGAGGTTAGTGGGAGCACACTGACAGTGAATGTCCTAAATAATGATGATATATCATTTCTTGGAAATGACATTCCCATAAAACAATCGGTGAAAGCTTGGCTTTCATGAAAATTCTCCGTAGAATACTTGGGAGAGACAACCTTTATTCTAGGAATAATGATCTACTGGGATAGAACTAAAAGTTGTTGGAAATCTTCGAGAACTCGTACATTAAAATATGTACGCAACCTGGTGTCTCATATACTTTGAGCATATGGAGTCACAATCAGGGCAATCCAAGTGATAGTCACTGAATTGATGTTAAGAACATCCTTAAGTATCTTAGATGAACATCCTTAAATTTGATTTAATTACGTCGCAACGGAAAATTTGTTAATTCAGAATTAGCGAACCCGAGCCCGGGAGTGTTTGCGGGCTCATTTGCATTTCGAATCAAGTGGGGCCCACAAGTCATATCACGCGTCACATCATTAGTCATTCTTGTGATGTAAGCCACATCAACTTTGAGTGATGTGATGTAAGTCACTTTTGAGTGATGTGAATAGTTGAAAGGCTTTAATTGCCTTGTACCACTTTTTGGAAAGTGTAAGTTGTATTAGATTTTGGAAATCAAAACAACCAACTCATCTTATTCTCTTCTCTCCCATTCGGCCTTTGAGCCTTTTTTTTCTCTCTTTTGCTTCTCTTTGCCGAGAACAACAATGATGAACAAGGGAATTTTGTGGCAAAATTTCCAAAGCTAGCACTTAAAGGGGTCATTCAAAGGTGATAGGGAAACGTATTCATGAGCATGGAATCCATTCACAAAACTTGGATTTTGAAGTACACAAAGAGGACAACCATGGAGGCTTGGCCGAAATATCCAGGGAAATTTTTTTGTTGTCTTCGCATCGCAAAGCCGATCAAAGTGAGTATTTCCGCAACTTTACTTTGATGTATTCGCACTTTTCATTCGCTTAATTGATCTTGGTTTGACCTAGAAAACCCAACACCTACCACGTTTCAACATCCCAACAAATCTGCTAACATGCACCGGACAAGTTTCATCATCACATGCTGCCGACACTCATAATTAAAAATGCGTCATTGCTTATGTCATGCTGACGTCAGCTTCGAGATGTGCACACCCTTGCGCATCGCGACGCCAAACCAATAATTCTACCAACAGCCACATGTCACCATCTCCGCGAAGCCCATGCCACGCGTCCAAAATCTACAGCGCGTCGCGACGTGAGGAACCTTGACTTGCCTATAAATTTAGGCCGATTTCATTACAAAAATTCATACCTTCCTAGAGTTCATAATAAGGCACTAAGGATTGTATCTTGTTTGTTTAAGTTTTTGTAATTTAATTTAAGCATTTTTATTTTTAATAGTAGTAACAGTACTTTCCTAAGGTTTTAAATAAGGATCTAAGGATTTTATTTTCATTTATTTACTTTTCGCACTTTTAATTATGCACTTTTATTTTCAGTAATAGTAGTAGTTTATTTTATTTTATTTACTTTTCTTTTATGTTTAGTAGTTAAATTTCCGCTGAGGAAAGGGTGAAGCTTTTTATTATTATAATTTACATTAATCTCCCTAAATTATAATATATAAATTATCTTAAACCCTGACTTAATTGGATACCGCCTTTATGGTCGGTTGAACTTAATTAAATTGATTTTAACCTGACTAAACTGGATACCGCCTTTATGGTCGGTTGGAATTAATTATAACTTGACTTAATCAAGATACCGCCTATATGGTCGGTTGGTAATTATCATGCTAAATTTATATATTATAATAAGGGAGATTTCTAAATTAGAAATAGTAAAGGTAGATTAATCTCACTTAATTTATATTATAGAAATTGTAATTTAATAATATGTTTTAAAAGTTGATTCCGCCTTAATGGCGGGTTTTATTTATGTAACATAATGTGACACCGATCTTTAGGTAACAGATGATTACCGCCTATATGGCTGGTTTATGGATAAGTAATAACACTACCTTAACAGCTGCTTCAACTTATTTGGGTAACACTGACAATTTTCCTATTATAATAATGTGAGATTTCTAAAAGTAGATCCCTTAACTCTAGCATTTTATTTTTATTCTAGGGAAGTGATAAAACACAATATTAACATGCTTAATAATTGATTTAATTATATTATGAGTAATTCTTTGGTTTGTTTATTGGATCTTAAGCTTAATGCTTCTTGTTGCCTGATCACCAATAAGATTGATATGGTAAACTTAAAATGAACTTGGAAAATGGATTTTAGGTTTCATCTTTAGATTCAATAGCTCACGATCTTCCTTAAGGATAGATAACCTTTAATAGATTTCCTTACATGATAGGAATATACCTGTCGGGCGGGGGTAGCCATAATTGGAACTTGAACTTAATGAATTCAGGTAACTTGGTTAACATATACATATGATTAATTGGGTTATTTGGGTGTTTGCATCTGATCATCGACATAAGCTTTTGCATATCTTCGTGTTCCAGGTTAACAGACTGAGTTATTACACATATATAAGAGAATTAATTCATTTTTAGAATAATATTGTGTGGAATCATAACCCTAGATATTTGTGTCTCTTATTTATTTTCTTTAATATTTTCTTTTGTGTTTTTATTTATTTTTTTATTTAGCAAATCCACATTCAACAACCTAATCAAGCAATCATTCTCTTCTTCCTTTTAATTAGATACTTGTAAATAAATAGAATCAATAATTAATAACAACAGTAGAAATTAAGTCCTCGTGGGATCGATATTTTTATACTGCTTGAGCGATACGTGCACTTGCGTTACATGTGTGATTTCACCGATCACCAACGTTAATATGAATCTTTACGAGTCGAATAACATATTAGCTCCTTTGACTTGTGATACCACTGTGGATATGTAAGATATCCTCCGTACTTTGATGAAAGTCACGTCAATGATATTTTAAGATCAGACCTCCACATGTTCATCGGGTATAGATTGATACTCATGATATCTTGTGATGTATCCAGAGAGGATCTGTTAGTCCAGTGTATGTGATTTAGGTGTCCAATTTGTGATTCATTGAAATCATTGGCCGAGGTATGATTCGGAAACGAGTTCTGAATATTTATTGAAGAATCATAATTATGTCGCGACACATGAATTGTTCATAGCAGAGATTTAACGTTTAATCTATATCTCCGGAACAATTCGGATAACCTATGATAGAGGGATTATATATATGCAATGACTTCGACTTGGATGGTTCAATTCGATTATCTGTGGTCGTCGTAATTTGTGAGTGGACAAATTATGGACATGGAAATGGTTTCCGTGATAGATAAACTTGAACCTAGAGAGTCCCAAAATATAAAGTGTACTCGTTGAACACTATGACAATTAATTATGGATAATTCGGATTATTCATAATTTACACATGGGTATTAAATAATGTGTATTTATATATGATACATAATTTAGATTTGATACACATTATTAACCAATTGGATTTTGACACTTGTTTTATTAATATTATTAATTAATTAATTGTTAATTAATTATTAATAATGATAAAATGGAAGAATATTCTTGGAATATTATTCCATAATATTATTAACTTTTTGTTAATTAGATAAATAAATTAATTAAATAGTTAATTAATTAATTTATTTAGATAAGAATATTATTGGAATATTCTTATTTAATTGGTAAATTTTGATTTGTCAAACCATGGAATTTTGACACATGGTTTTTAACTATCAAAAATCTAAATAATAATTAATTTTGGATAAGATCAAAACTGTGTCAAATTTTTTGCCACAAAAATTATTATTTTTGTTGAAGAATAATATCAATTTTCGAAATTAGGCTTAAAAAAAATATAAATGGTACTTGTTTCCATTTTGCTAGGTTTTAACCACTTCTCATGTGTTGAGAAAAATAAAGAAAATGGGGTTAGGGTTTAAATCAAGGTTTCCAACACCAAATGAAGAAGAAATTGAGAAATTGGAAATTATATTAAGGTAATAAAAAATTCCAAATTTCTTTCTTTTTTTTGATTTCCCAAATATGTATTGAATATGTATATTGCATGTTTTAATGGAATATATATCTAGGATAGGTATTTGAATCAAAATTGGGTGTTGGTTGTTTGATTTACCTTAATGGTTTCTTTGTTAAGCATGTGTAAATTAGATTAATTAGTGAATTAATCTCAAAATTGAAATTGTCATTCTAGAGTGATGTTACCACTCTAATATTGCCTAGAATTGTTCTTGAGGCTTTATGTTGTGGTGATTCAATTTAGTACAAAATTAATTGGATTAATTTGTGAATAAAATGAATTTTGGCATGAAAAATGGACAAAAATTAAAAAATGGATCAGATCTGATTTGGTCCCTTAAAAAAGAATATTTTTCATGGAAAAGTATGTTATTTGGGTGATTTTGGATGTCTATTGGGTGGTGGATTAATTCCGGATATTGTTCCGGGGCGAAAAAGTGAGAAAACGGTGAAATTCGCGTCGAAAAGGGCTCACCGCGTGACGGCTGTAAAACCAGCAAACTGGGCACTGTTGGGGCAGCCCAAGGGCTGACCGAACACTACCCAAGTGACCGGGTTGGCCCGGCTCGGCGGTTGATCAACCGATTTGACCGTTTGCCCGTTACGCGTATTATTTGTCAAAAAATATTTTCGTAAAATAATTCGACGTGTTTCGAAATATATTATGTTATTAAATGTTAATAAATAATATATTTAAATTTATTTGAGTGAATTAAAAATATTTGATATTAATTAATTCGCTCGAAAAAATTTTAAAATGTTTAAAAACCATTTTCGTCTTCGACCACGCCATTTCGCTACGCTCACCCCAACAAATACTACTTAGCAAACATGTATGATAACCTCTGATATTCACATCGATTCCAAATCATCCATTCATTTCACATAAGCATACAGGATCCACACATATCATAAGTTCTATCATAAACTTACATACACTCAGACATATTCACAGTCATCATACAGGCAACCACGAAGTACAAATAACAATCGATACATAAAAGTTCACATCATCCAACAATACATACATACGGCTAGCTAACACACACAATGCTCGTACGGGACTCATTACTTATTTTAGAATAGGTATGAGATGAATTTCATCCGAACGGATTCCTAACCAGCTCGACTACTACACCGCGAATCATCTAATCAAACATACACACAGGTGCACACACCATATAACATAAACTCATCACATGACTTTTCATACACAAGCACATACATGACAAATAATCCAAACATCATTCAAATACTCATATCTCCAACAATCCTCATATCTCTTCATTTATCGATCAATCATATTCTTTTTCAGAATTTCTATCTAGAAACTTCTAATATAATATCTTTACCAATTGAACATATTCTTTCAAAGATAATTTAGCTTCTATTCATTCTTTATCTCACTTAACCATCCCAACCTCTATACAAATAATCGCATGTACGAGACGATAATAAAAGTATTACATTCACCGATCTTGTATACTCAAATTATTCACATCTTTTCATCACATACATATATAAAACATTACGTGTTCATACACTTATATGCATTAATACATAATGTAGCCATCAAGCTCATCAAACTTTCACTTAATATAATATCATTATCCTCATACATTGCACTTCAGAACACATCAATGCATACTTATAGACATTAAGATCATCAAACATCTCACTTCATATCATAGAAATGACAAATGTCATACATGTGATGGTCGACTAACTCAACTGTTCACGATGTCAAAGTTCTTTCTTAAATCCATCTTTTAACTATGATAAATCTTTCAATTGTATTTAAACATGTGTACATATATACACATTTAAAACACGAAATGAAAGATTCGAGAACACATTGTATGGGTTACTTACCTGGCTTCGCGAACGCTCCAGGTCTTAGGCAAATCTATCAAAATAAATGGCGAAATACCGTCAGAATCGAAACTTTACAAGATTCTTGACTTTACTATGATAAAATTTCAGATCTTTCCGAGATAACCAAAACAAATCCGATTTCAACACTTTCAGTTCCAGTAATCTTAAAACATTATTATAAACTAACCTAAGTCATCAGTTAACTTAAATTCTCGGTTTACGTATTTTTTTGGAAATCTTTCGAAAACATTTTCGTAAATGTTACGGAAGGGTCCCGAACCCTCCAATCCTTCCTGGATTTAACTAAATATTTTATTAATATCATAAATAACTCATAAATATCATTAAAATCAAAACACATCCTTATACGTAAAAACCCATTTTTACCAAAAACTTGCATATTCTATCGGATTGATCCAACTCATTTCGTTTTCATTCAGATTCTACCAAATGCTCATATCAATATACTAATACTCAAATAATTCATTTTATATCATTACGCTACATTACGAAACTACAGGATACATCCAAATATTTAACGGAAAACTTGAAATTTACGGATTTTTATTAGAAGGTCTTATCGAGATTTCGAGGCCATATACAGACTTCAAACGACCCCATGAACGTGCTGGAATCGACGAAATTCCGATCGAAGCTATTGTTCACCGTAGGTCACTATTCATATGAATCTTTCTTCCTCATTTTGTGTGCAACATGGCATGAAACGTAAAATCAGTCACCGTCAACTTCTAGTACTCTTCGAGAGCTTCGATTTGGTGGGTGGTTCGGGCCATGAAACGAAGCGAGGAGCCAGGATCGACAAATCCATTTCCGAACCTTCTTCACATCATTTCGTCGGATTCCAGCGTCCCTTGCCCGGCCGTTGGCACCTGGAGGATGGGGGTGATCTGGAGTATCTTTTTGTGGGGGTGCACCAACCGACGGTGGTCGGAGTGTGGCCGGCCTAACCAGAAGCTGTTGATACGATTTGGGGGTTGGGGGTTGAGTGGGTTCATTTTTGTAGTTATTCCATTTTGGCAATTAAGGGAAACTATGGATATTTATAAGAAAGTTTCTGAAATTTACGTTCAGACCCTCGCGAAATTGCAATCAGGCCCATGTCATGGGGTTTCCTCGGATATTCATATTTTTGAAACCCTTCTTATGTAAATTTCGAAACGTGTTCAACATGATAGTTGTTCTTCTCATAATAACGAGTTCGATAGTTCAAGAATCAGCTCAATCAGAGTTCGTTTAAAATTTGTATATTCAAAATAAGAAACTTTCATGTGTATTACCATATAAATAGAAATCGCGCAACCGGTTCTCGACACCACGCGTTTTCCAATGTGACGAAACTTCGCTTCAAAATATTCCAACCTATTTTCCAACACATAAAGTCTCATTTCTGAATAGAATTCCGTTCCAAATTCTAAACTTCAATTTGAAAATCTTCTAGAATAGTTCCGAAAATATTCGGGATATTACATTATGACCCGACTCTAATTATGAGATACTCGTGGAGGGTCAACCTGTATGCAGTGATTATATCGTTGGACGCCGATGACTTTCAGTATAAAATATATCTACAGTAACGAGAGTACATCTTCAGGTTTTTAGTGGAATAACCTAAAGTTAATAATTCAGAATATTTAATTAAATAGTTTAATTAATATTTCAAGATTATTGGAGCTACGAACTGTAGGTCCATTTGTTCCCCATGGTAGTCGTTACACTATAGAAATCTATGGAATAATTGGATAGTCCAATTATAAACTCACTTGAAAAATATTGAATAATTGAGAATTATTTATTGATATAATTATTAATTTGATTAATGATTATATAATGTCACACTTTGTAATTATATATTAAAATGTTTAATATATAATTTTTTATATTAATGGTTATTAGATAATAATTTAATATAAGATTTGATTTTAAAATCAAATTTGATTTAATTCAAAATCAAATATGTTATTTATATCATGATATAAGTTACATTTTAAATTTTAATTTCAAATTAAATGATAGTTGATATTATATTAAATTTTTGAAATTAATAATATTATTGTGATAAAAATATCATTGACCAATATTTATATGTGTGATTAGCGTTATGGTTATGGTTAATTTTGTAAAAGCACATTTAATTAACTTAAACCCTATATATAAATATGAAGCTTTTCTCTTGTTTAGAAACACTAGCCACTTTTCTCATCTTTTCAACGAGATAGATAAGAGAGAAAAATAAGAGAAAATAAAAGAAAATTTTCTCAATAAAATTTTCATCAAGTCAGTTGATCAGAGCCCACCCTCACAGATTTCTGGTAGTGAGTCATAACACGGAAGATCGAGTGGTAGACCCGATCCTGATCACATATCACTCACGAAAACACAAAAAACACAAGGTTTGATGCAATTGGCGCAAGTAAAATTCATCAAGATCAAACTTCCATCAATGTGAGATTCAAAAGGGGCCTCGAGAATGCTTTGTTTTCGTCCCCCTACGGATGATGTCCATTTTGGGCAATATCAAGTTTGAATTCCAAGAGAATATGAACTCTAGATGTATTTGGTGAAATGACCTACCCTACAGTGGTACTTCACTGGTTAAGTCCAAGGGTTCCGAAACAACGGGTTACACTTACAAATGAATGATTAAAATGTTAACCAAAATTCATTGATGAGATCAAACGGTGGTCGGTTAATATATGATAAGAGTTATTCCCGCATATATTAATCAATTGAGATTGTCTCGTTCTATCATGCAAATATTTGACCTACCTTACGACGACACTTATTTGTGGGATGATAAATTTTCATGGCATAGTAATTATTTTTAGGTTTCTGATTCGTTTTCCTTGGTCCATGCATCATTTTTAATTTTATGCCAAAATTTTTGTGATGATTTTAATATGCGATGAATGAAATTTTTTGAATGCGTGTTTATTTTCAAATTTATCAGCCATTTTTTCTGATATTTCCGTACTTACTAACGACAAATATAGAGAAAAAATTACATTAAAAGAAAAGTAACATAAAAGCCGTCTTGAGCTTTAGAAGTCCTTAAATTTATCCTGAATGAGGAGTTTCCTTGTAACATCCATAATTCGGGAAGGTTACCGCCAGATGACAGATTCCACTGCCACCTGAGCCGCTGACTGTAACTAGAGAAATACCCATTTTTATCTTAATAACTTTTCATCTCATCAATATGCATGTACAAATATTTCATAAAATTATTTTAATACATGAACCACAAGTAAAAAAAATACATAATCTGGTTAAATTTTACAAACATATCTGAAAACCATGTAACTATCATACATAAAAAAGAAATCCAAAAAGAAACTACATTCTATATGAATGTAGGTATGACATGATGGACCAACATGACTAGTGACTGTAATGCTACTCTTGTCCCTGATCCATGTCTCCAAAAGATGGTTGTGGCTCACCAGTTGGAAGATCATGGAAAACTGGAGAGTGGGGGGAGTGACTCCTAAAGAACTTAGTGAGTTGAGCTATAAATCCAAAAAAATGGTATTAGTAACTCTGAAGTCATAGCATAAAACTAACTGCTGAACTCACAGGATATAAACTAAATCTTTCCTTTCAAAAACTTTTATAAAAATAATTTATGAAAACATATATCTCTGAAATCTTTGAAAATTGTAGACAAATTATGTATTGGGGTGTTACGTATCGTCGTCCCTCCATACGCTTAATATATCTGTGATCTCTGAGAAACTTGACGCATGTGGGCGTTACGTATCATCGTCCCCCATACGCCTAACTAGTGGTCTTGGGACGTTACGTATCGCCGTCCCCCAATCCACTAAACTAGAGTCAGGAGTGATGATCCATGCTATCATCCTGAAACTGAATCTAGGGTCTATGGGGGTTACGTATCGTCATCCCCTAGCTCTGAACTACGAGTGCACACTTCTGGATCTGCCAATTCCAAGTTACAACTAAGGTGGGATTTTCCCCCATGAATCCTAAATCATAAAATCATACTTTTGAAATCATACTCATCATCAAAATATCTCAAGTCATATGAAATCGATAATTCAATAAACTTTTAATAAAGCTCATTTAAAATCAAAGAACTATAAAGCAATATCATGAAACCATAATAAAAATTTTAAATAAGTACTTTGCTCACAGTGCTATGGCAAGTCAGGTGAGGTACATGGTGTCAGTGATCTTCGAGTGCCTTAACATCGATCTAAAATCAAGAAATCGTTAGTTTTCTTCCAATTGATAGGAAAGTATATGTAATGCATGGTTAACGTATTATACTTGCCACATGATATAACAGGTGTATATACACTTATACGAAACCCTTAGGGTGCCCTATAATATCTTAGGATGAAGCTGAAATGGATAAACTGATCCTGGAAAAATTTGGTCACGCCTCGCGACAATGGCCTATGGGCTTCGCGACGCTCACACATACAGTTGAGGCAGTGAGCATATGATAGTTCCGCATTGTGACACAAGTAGTTGGGTATCGTGACTTCGAAACGCGTCTAATAAGTGCTGTTTATACCCACTTATTCCTGCATTCTTAGCTTACTATTTTGTTAGATTCCATGACATTTAATGTATTTTATAGTTTCTTTTATGTTTGATTGATATGAAGCATTAGGACATGGATCTTGGAGCAATTGTACTTGTTTTGGGACCTCATGGATGCATCGGAAGCATGCGGGAAGCTGAAAATGATGAAAAACTCATCCTGAAAATTTAGGGTGGCGTTGCGACGCCATTTTTGGAGTTACGACTCCCCCACAGGATCCATAATACATATTTCCCGAGATTTAGGCGCCGCAATGCCAAAAGTGGCGTCGCGACGCTGCGATAGATTCCTAGAAACTTAATTTGGTCATGTTTTACATCTATAAGGACTCCAAGACTTCCCTATAAATATATATGCACGTCCAAAACCCTAAAGGAGGAGGCTAATACACAACCAAGATTCAAAAACACATATTTTAGAGAGATCCAAGGAGGAAGATTGAAGAGCGACAAGAGGAGACGAAGGCGGTGACGTCCGAAGACGAAGGGATTCAATTCGGGTTTTATCATCCAGTTTCTTTCTTAAAACTCTAATGATTTCCATTATATTCATGACATTACTTCCATTGTTTTATTATTTGGTCATGAACTAACTCCATAATTCTAGAGGATGATGTAGCCAATGCTTGAACCTATGTATTGATTGCCAGTTTGATTTTTATGAAGTTATAATTCAATTTATTTATATTCTTTTGTTTTTAATGCTTCTTGTTTGTTGGCCAAAAATTGAGATGATGAATGTGTATAATCTATTGCTTGGGAGATAGGGATTTTGAATAGGATCTAGATAATATAACCTGAGAGTTTTATAGAGTTATGGAGAATCTATAATCTCTTTGAAGTCGTTAACATAGAATCACAAATCATAATGAGTTGTTAATTATTAGATTTTTATAGGTATTTTAAATAGGATCTAGAGAATATAACCTAGGAGTTTTATAGAGTTCAGGAGAATCTATAACCCATTTGAATTCATTAATATAGAATCACAAATCATAATGAGTTGTTAATTATTAGATTTTTATAAGGATATCGAAATCGGTAATTAATAATCTTTTCACTATTGCTCGGGAGAGGGAGTGGAATACTATAGGATTATTATCTTATAAACAATGCAACTGAATAAGAATTGATTGGCATAGCAAATACATAACGGATAACTAGATGAAATCAGAATCTAGAATCTATTTTATCTTGGTTTATCTTAATATAACGTTTGATATTTGTTTATTTAGTTTTAATCTAAATTTAGTTATTTTTTGAATAAAGTTAGGATTATCAATTGTTGTACTTAGTGTGAGTTGAATACAATCCATGTGGGTTCGACACTTTTTTACTTATCATTTACTAAAACTTGACATTGTATACTTATAGTACGATATAGAATATCACAACAAGGTTTTGGCGCCGTTGCCAGGGATTGTTAATTTAATTCACATTAATACTATTACCACGTAACCTGAGCTTTAATTTATAATTTTATTTTTATTTTTAATTTATTTTTTTAAGTTTTATTTTTGTTTTATTTTTATTTGAATATTTTTTCTGTCTTTGTGTGTTTTAGTGAATGTGAAGATCCACAAGTCTCGACTTGCTCCTGTTTGATCCTGAAATAGAAAGAATTTCGAGGAGTGTTGGTCTCTAAGATCATCCCAAGAACATTTAAAGCGTGAAATAATGTGAATACAAAAGTAAAGTATAGCGGAATAATACTTACAAAGATCGGTAGAGAGGATGTGTAGAGAACAAAAATCTTTGCTCCTTAGAAAGTCTCCAAGCTTTCCTTATGTAGGATTGAAGTTGATGAGCTCCAAGCTTGAGAAGGATTCCAAACTCAAAGGATGGTTTCCCTATCACCTTTGTATGATTCCTTTTAAGTGGTAGCTTAGGAAAAATGACTACAAAATTTCCTTTTCCTTCTTGTAACTCTCGGCCAAGCAAAAAGGAAGAAGAAATAGTGCTTTGGGCGTGAATGGTGGAGAGAAGAAAGAGAGGAATATCTTGTGTTTTTTGTTTCAAAACAATTATTAAGTCAAATACCAAAATTGTAAATGGTTTATTCAAAACCAAAAACAAAAAGTGTTGAGAGCCAAAATTGCAATTAATGCTCTCAACCACCTCCATCACCAAAAGTGATTTATGTCACATCACTCAAAGTTGATGTGATTTCCATCACAAAAGGTGACTAATGTTGTGACTTGTGCTGTGACTTGTGGGCCCCACTTTAATTCAAAATTCGAGTGGGCCCGCAAACACATTCCGGGCTCGGGTTCGTTAATTCCGAATTAACGAATTTTCCGTTGCGACGTAATTAAATCTAATTTAATTAAATAATAGTGCATCGCAAAATTATTACGAAAGTTTATCGCAAATTAACCCTAAATTAATTCGTTCGCCTGAATTAAAATCCAATTTTAATTTCGTGTCGAAATTTAATTTCATTTAATATATCGAATATATTATTTTATCGATTAATTCCAAATTAATTGTTCTCTCTCTTATAATAGAATTTTATCCCAGATAAATTCTCGCCGTAATTAATCCCAGATTAATTTTTTCTCTCTTATAATTAATCCCAGATTAATTATGTGCCAGTCATACGTCATCGGTGAATCTTCGGGAAGCGACCCATGAGATCCCTGTATATGTTGGCAGTAAATCAGGTCGTTGGACTATCCGATCACGTGCGTACCCAGTACCACGTTCTTACCGATTTACGAGACATGGTTGGCTTCTAGCAAAACGCCGTGCCTACCCAATTCTCCAGAAATATTCTTTAAGAATATATAATCTTTGTCAGGTGTAGTATACGTATTGCATATTGCGATCCAGTATCAGATGTCACATGCAAGTGTCTGCCCCGTACGAAGCATATATCGGATCACAAGCAATTAGTCTCTATAATCGGATAATCATGACCTTGTCATATTATCCCGATAGTTGCAACATAATAGAGAACTGGTTATGTATCCATGTGTGATCATCATCTCCATATGACTGAAGTGATACTTCCGTCTTGACATCACACCCAATACACTACGATTCTCAATAAACCTAGAAGAGGCGTACACAGAACCTGTTAAAGTCCCGGACGACCAAAACCAAAGCGTATTGATTGTCGCAAGTACTAGCGATGCGAGTCTCAGGTTAAGACTAAATACACCTACCCTGAATCGGATTCCCATAGACACACAGTCATACTACCAATGGGATTTCGTGGGGTCTATCCAGAGCGAAGCTGTTTCCGTACCATCGGTAAACGCAACCTCCTATCACACTTGCATAAGTATCCAATACTTAAATATATGAGAACTATGCTGTTACGCTTCCATAACACGCACAAGTGCAATACTAGTCAATTCTGTATTATCGATGTCCAGTCTCGATAATACTACGACTAGGGATATTTAATGATTAAACCTTTGTGGATTGATATTGTCTCATATCTTATATTCCAGAACTAATTATAAGGACTTTTATCATTTATATATATAAGTAATCTAATTACAAAAAATGATAAAATGCAATTTCCATTGTCACATAGTTAATATGTACAAAAACCACAATGTCTTTTACAAATAGTGACGCTATGGGTCATAATTGTCCAATAATCTCCCACTTGGCCTATAGCCAGTCACTCAAGCATCTAACACCTGAACTATATACATGTCGCTCAAACTTTTGCTGAGGAATAACTTTGTCAGCGGATCTGCAATGTTGTCCTCTGATGCGACCTTCTCGATCTTCACATCGCCACGATGTATGATCTTACGAATCATATGGAAACTTCAAAGAACATGCTTGGATCGTTGATGAGACCGTGGTTCCTTAGCCTGTGCTATAGCCCCGTTATTGTCACAATACAATAGAACGGGCTCAGCTGCTAACGGAACTACTCCTAATCCAATTAGGAATTTACGGATCCAAACTGCCTCTTTTGCTGCTTCAGCTGCAGTAGTATACTCTGCTTCTGTTGTTGAATCGGCAAAATTCTCTTGCTTGGAAGATTTCCAGCTTATTACTCTGTTGTTCAAACAAAATATGTACCCAGATTGCGACTTACAGTCGTCTTTATCGGTATGGAAACTTGCATCGGTAAACCCAATTACCTCAAGTTCTCCATCTCCATAGATTTAGAAAGCATCCTTAGTTCGTCTAAGATACTTAAGGATATTCTTAACTGCCATCCAGTGACCTTCACCTGGATCGGCCTGATAGAGACTACACATGCTCAAAGCATACGAGACATCAGGTCGCGTACATATCATGGCATACATGATCGATCCGACTGCCGAGGCGAATGAGATCTGACTCATGTTGTCTCTCTCATCTTGAGTTTTAGGACACATGTCCTTAGATAGAGTGACATCATGTGACACTGGCAACGGTCCCCTCTTAGACTATTCCATGTTGAATCTCTTTAACACTTTGTCAATGTACGTGCTCTGGGAGAGTCTAAGTAGCTTTCTAGATCTATCCCGTTAGATCTTTATTCCCGGAATAAAGGCTGCTTCTCCCAGATCTTTCATGGAGAATTTTAATGAAAGCCAAGCTTTCACCGATTGTAGCATGGGAATGTCATTACCAATAAGCAATACATCATCGACATAAAGGACAATGAATGTCAGTGCGCTCCCACTAACCTTCTTATATACCCAAGGATCATCCTCGTTTTGAACGAAATCATATTCTTTTATGATCTCATCAAAACGTTGGTTCCAAGAACGTGATGCTTGCTTCAATCCATAAATGGATAGATTTAACTTGAAAACCTTGTCTGCATGTTTAGGTACGAAAAAACCATCTGGCTGTTGCATATAAACATCCTCCAAAAGGTTTTTGTTAAGGAAAGCAGTTTTGACATCCATCTGCCATATCTCGTAATCGAAATATGCAGCAATAGCAAGCATAATCCGAATGGATTTAATCGTGGCAACGGGTGAAAAATTTACATCGTAATCGACACCATGTCGTTGACGATACCCTTTCGCTACAAGCCTAGCTTGTACGTTTGTATGTTACCATCTATGTCGGTCTTCTTCTTGAAGACCCATTTGCAACCAATAGGCTTTACGCCTTCGGGTGCATCAACCAGTGTCCAAACTTGGTTGGTGTACATGGAATCCATTTCAGAGTTCATGGCATCTTGCCATAAACCGGGGTCGATACATTGTATCGCTTCCTCATACGTAGCCGGTTCTTCTTCCTCAATAATATTAATATCTACATGAGGTGAGATCAGAAACCCATACCTCTCAGGTTATTTTCTAACTCTCTCCGACCTACGCGGTTCTTGTGTATTCGAAGATTGTGCTAGGAACAACATCACTCCGATTTTCATCGAGTTCTAATTTCCTCCCACTAACCACTGCATTTAGGAATTCCTTCTCAAGGAAAACCGCATGTAGAGCAACAAATAATTTGTTTTCTTGTGGGTGATAGAAGTAATATCCTTTGGTTTCCCTAGGATATCCTACAAATAGTCATTTATCCGATTTGGGTTCTAGTTTGGTACCTTCCAAACATTTGACGTATGCCCAGAATCCCCAAATCTTCAGGAATGAGAAACCCGGTTTCTTTCCTGTTCATATCTCGTACGGAGTCTGTTGAACAGACTTTGACGGAACCTTATTCAAAAAAAGTATTGCACTGTTCAATGCATATCCCCAGAAGGAAATAGGTAGCTCTGTGCGACTCATCATAGACCTTACTATGTCCAACAAAGTTCGGTTTCTCCGTTCAGACACACCGTTTAATTGAGGTGTTCCGGGAGGAGTCCACTGTGAAAGAATACCATACTCTTTCAAGTAATCAAGAAACTCATTGCTCAAGTATTCTCCACCACGGTCCGACCGTAATGTTTTAATACTTTTACCGGTCTATTTTTCTACTTCGTGTCGAAACTCTTTGAATTTCTCAAAGGTTTCCGACTTGTGTCTCATAAGATACACATAACAATAATGCGACGCATCATCCGTAAAAGGTTACGAAGTATTCATATCCACCTCTAGCATGGCTAGACATGGGCCCACATATGTCACTATGAACAAGGGCTAACAGTTCGGTGGCATGTGCACCATTTCCGCTAAAAGGTGTTTTAGGCATTTTGCCTAATAAATAAGATTCGCAGACGTCATATGAATTTGGATCAAATCCGTCCAAGTATCCACTCTTCGAAAGTGTGGATATGCGAGTCTTGTTAATATGTCCTAGTCGACAATGCCATATATAAGTTTCATATTTGTTACTTAGTTTAAGCCTTTTTGTTTGTTACATTATATGTTTGAGATAGATTTATATTCAAAATATAAAGACCATTATCTACATCAGCACTGCATATCTCCATATCATTTTTTGTAAATAAAACACCCAGTGTTTCTAAAAACAAAAGTATAGGCACATTAGGCCAATGAAGATACAGAAATAATATTCCTAGTCATACTAGGTACATAATAACTGTCTGAAAGATTAAGTACATGCCCCGAGGGCAGTTCCAAAATATAAGTCCCAACGGCTAAAACGGCGACTCGAGTCCCATTTCCAATTCGGAGGTCAATCTCTCATGAGGCCAGTCTCCTGTATATTCGCAGATCCTGTATATCAGTACATATATGAGTACCACAACCAGAATCAAAAATCCAATTTTTAAAACTAGAAGTAGACATGTTTATTTATATAACAAACATACCTGAAGCTGGTGCCTTGCCAGCTTTGATTTCCTTCATGTGCGCTTTGTACTCATGGCAGTCACGCTTCCAGTGACCCCGTTTGCCACACTGCAAGCATACATCTTGGGATTTGTCCTTAGCCTTCCCAGAAGACTTTGACGATTTGGCCTTGCCCTTCTTCTTCTTCTTCGTCTTCTTTACACCTCCAGTTACCTTCGGCCAAGCCTTGGGAGACTGAGATGTTGAAGCGAAGTACGCCTCGCGCTTTTTGCCCTTCATCAGCTCTTTTTCTGTAATTCATACCTTTGCGATCTAAGGTTAGATCGGTGAAGGTCCTTCAATTTTGCCATCATAGTATAGGGATCCAATCCTTTTTTTTAGATGAAATTGAGGGGTCATCACAATGAGCATGAATGATTGAGTAGTTGAGTTGTCATCGCTATGAGTCTTCCAAAGCTCAAGCTCAATCGGCTGCTCCTTTCCGGCCTTAGGCCCGAGGGGTCTCTCTATCGTTTAGAGCATCCTCTCAGCCCCCAGGAAAATCCTAAGGTTCATATCCCAATCAGGAAAGTTCGCGCCAGTAAAGACATTTTCACCAATGATAATTTCTCTAACTCCGATCTTTCCAGCCATCTTAATTGCAATAGTCAAACTATTCAATTAACGATATTTGGGTACAGTCCAACTGTTACAAGAAAAATAATAGAATATTTGTCCAACTAATAAATGTATAATTGACGAAATAATTTGAAAGCCCGCAATGCCAAGTATTTGAACGAAATTGCAAATTCAATACTGGCCTCCCACTATTTTTCGGCGAGCCTCTAACCCTCTATTGAGTACTCGGGAAACCTAGTTTCCTAGTGGGCTATGATCCCGTTAAATAACACACAACCTTGACTTTGGACAACAAGTTGAATGATATTTAACTAGGTATATCTCTAAGATCAATTGGATCTCATCCAATTCCTAGATTCGGTAGGTGGACCTCCAAGTCCGAAACATATAAACAATATATTTGCCAATATATCCAATATATTTTCCTAATCTTTTTCCTCTGAATCAACTAAGCCTTGGCTTTGTCTCAACAAGCTTAATGATTCCAGTTAAGCGGGACCCATTTACCTTGGAAAGCTTCGTAATCGATGCCGATGAACAAGAAGTGATCTTGACTTTGGCCAACAAATCACAACTTGGGCAAGACATACGATATGGAATAAAGCCTTCATGATTCAAACACATCCGCGATGGACAAAGGTCTTAACTTTGGCCAACAAATCAGTACCAATCTTGGATCTTGAGAATGAATCATTCAATGGAAGGAAAATGATTAATATTTGTTGAGGGATTTTCGCGTAATTGGCAACCAATTAATTATCTTTGATTAGGTCTCATCATAGACCCTTAAGCATGCATTCTAAAAGTATAATAAGGCGCGGTAAATAAATTAATAATGACATGCGGATGGATATCTCACAAATTATTCCTAGAACAAATCACTCCATTTCTTCTCCCCGGCTAGCACTATTCTAACTTCTACCCAATTACATAATACATCAAAGAAACCTCATTACATTGAGGGGAATTTGTGAGAATAGAATTACAAAGAATCGAGAGATAAAGGCTGGACACGCAGGTCCAATTTAATAAATTCTAAATTTATTACAATAATTTCCAAAATTGCCCTCACCCATCTAATATCCATCTGATATGCATTATTCATACAACACATCCATGTATTCACGCAAAGCGTGTTATTCAATCAATCTAATCCAATTAATTAATCATTGAATTAAGTGATCATCCAATGTTCAAACAACGATTTGATTTGCGCGAGTCCAACTCGTTGAATAACATAAGTACTTAAAGTACGAATTCTTGAATTATATCGAACTACAAATTTAAATCTGATTCAATTTGTATTCAATACTAATTCTATATTTAATTCCAAATTAAATAATTACACTTTTAATGTGCCTTTACGACTTATATTCTAAATCTAATCTTAATGGGTCTCAAAGCCCAATTAACATCAAATGTTAATTTAATTAAAGTCCAATGGGCTTTCATTTAATTTCTTAAGGCATGGACTTTGGCAACCAAAGCCCAATAAGGAATCACCATTTGCCACAAAATTAATTTTGGCCCATTCGGCCCAATTAAATATTTAAAGGCCTATATATTATATTTGGACTTAATGGAATGGTTTAGGCCCAATTTGGATCCAATCCAATTGCCTAAACCAACTTGGCCCAACCAAGCCCATTAGGCCCAAATACAACAACTATAGCCCAATTCCAAATTAAGCCCAATTAATTAAATTCTAATATTCCAAATTCCACAATTTAATTAATTAAAGTGCTTAGCCATAATCAATTATTTAAATAAACATTTCCAAAATACTAATTTAATCAGTTAATCATGCTTTATTATATTCAACACATATCTAACATTATTGAACCAAAATCAAGTCATTAACATGCTCCTTTGGTCACGACAATGGAAGGATTTTTATATCCTATTTCGATTTCAATCCGATTAAAACACAAATCAATATACCCAAGCATTTTAAACACATCCAATGGTTTAAAAAACAAAAAATCACCATGACCTAAGGTTCTTTAATATTCAGCAAAGCCTAAGAATTTGGGGAAAATTAATCCAATTAATTTTTCTTCAAATTGATCATGCACAACTCTAAGTTAACATTATATAAGCATACTCAAACAAACAATTTGATCAAAACATGCTTAAATCAAAAATACCCAAATCATGGTTATAAACCCTAAGTTCAATTTCATGCTCAATAAGGCTCATGATACCATTGTTGGTCTCTAAGATCATCCCAAGAACATTTAAAGCATGAAATAATGTGAATACAAAGAAAAATATAGCGGAATGATACTTACAAAGATCGGTGAAGAGGATGTGTAGAGAACAAAAATCTTTGCTCCTTAGAAAGTCTCCAAGCTTTCCTTATGTAGGATTGAAGTTGATGAGCTCTAAGCTTGAGAAGGATTCCAAACTCAAAGGATGGTTTCCCTATCACCTTTGTATGATTCCTTTTAAGTGCTAGCTTAGGAAAAATTATTACAAAATTTCCTTTTCCTTCTTGTAACTCTCGGCCAAGCAAAGAGGAAGAAGAAAGAGTGCTTTGGGCGTGAATGGTGGAGAGAAGAAAGAGAGGAATATCTTGTGTTTTTTGTTTCAAAATAATTATTAAGTCAAATACCAAAAGTTTTAAATGGTTTATTCAAAACCAAAAACAAAAAGTGTTGAGAGCCAAAATTACAATTAATGCTCTCAACCACCTCCATCACCAAAAGGGACTTGTGTCACATCACTCAAAGTTGATGTGATTTCCATCACAAAAGGTGACTAATGATGTGACTTGTGATGTGACTTGTGGGCCCCACTTTAATTCAAAATCTGAGTGGGCCCGCAAACATATTCCGGGCTCGGGTTCGTTAACGAATTAATGAATTTCCGTTACGATGTAATTAAATCCAATTTAATTAAATAATAGTGCCTCACAAAATTATTACGAAAGTCGCTCGTGAATTAACTGTAAATTAATTCGTTGGCCCGAATTAAAATCTAATTTTAATTTCTCGTCGAAATCTATTTCATTTAATATATCAAATATATTATTTTATTGATTAATTCAAAATTAATCGTTCTCTCTGTTCTAATAGAATTTTATCCCAGATAAATTCCTGTCGTAATTAATCCCAGATTAATTTTTTTCTCTCTTATAATTAAACTCAGATTAATTCTGTGCGAGTCATACGTCATCGGTGAATCTTCGGGAAGCGACCAATGAGATCCCTGGATATGTTGGCAGTAAATCAGGTCGTCGGACTATCCGAACACGTGCGTACCTAGTACCACATTCTTACCGATTTATGAGACATGATTGGCTTCTAGTAAAGCGCCGTGCCTACCCAATTCTCCAGAAATATTCTTTAAGGAATATATAATCTTTGTCAGGCGTAGTATACATAGTATTGCGTATTGCGATTGATGAGTGGTATTTATATCACTATTTCCCACTCATTTAACCCAATATTTTGTATAGTTTCTTGGGTTTTGTGAACATTTTGATGTGTTTTGTGTTGTTTTGCAGAGAAATAAAGTTTGGGAAGCATTTGAAGCAATTTGGGGCCAAAATAGAGGAAAAATGACAAAATGGCAATTCTGTAATTTGTCAGCATCGCGACGCCAAGACCCTACGTGTCGCGACGCCTAAAGTGAGCCGGTCATGGTAACGTGGGCCGAAGGACATGTGTCAGAATCTGAGAAATTGGACTTGCTAACGTGCGCCGGATCTTGCTAACGTTTGCCGGCTGCCACGTGTCATCATCACAGAAGATCTGCTAAAATGCGCCGGCTGCCACGTGTCGAAATCTCATTGGACCAAAGCATGCGCGTGCCACATGTCAATCTCTCATTTGACCGAATATTGGACTAATCACATGTTGCCACATTTCGACCTCTCATTTGACAGATCCTAATCGCGTGCCATGTGTCAACTTCTCATTTGACCAAAAATCCAGTCATTCACCATGCGCCACATGTCATCTTCTGATTGCGCCTCTCTGCCACGTGACAAGTGTCATCTCCTGATTGTGCCGACAATGCGCGTGGTCAAAAGCCGCATTGACCGTAATGCATGCCAGCGTCGCGACGCTGGGCTGTTTGGCGTCGCGACGCCGGCTCCAGAAAGTGCCTATAAATTCAGTTCAGTTTCACTTCATTTGGTGTGCTTTCCTTGGGATCTTTTCCCTGTTTTTAGAGGATTGCATCTAGTTTTTGTAAATATAAATAATATTTCATTTATGTATTTTAATTTTCAATAATAATAATAGTTCTTCTTCTTCTCTTTTCTTTTATGTTTTGTAGTTAAATTTATGCTGGGGTAAAAGGTGAAATATTTAATATAATTATCTAGGTAAATCTCACTTAATTATAATTTAACCGGATTAATTAATGTCAGACTTTATTACCGCCTATATGGTCGGGTTAAATATAAATTACTTTACCGCCTATATGGCTGGTCTTTATGTGACAGATAATTACCGCCTATATGGCTGGTGTAGTTGGACTAAATGGATTACCGCCTATATGGCTGGTTTTAATTGTTTAACATTATTAATTCCTGAGAAAACAGAACAGAAAATAATTTATATATTATAATAAGTGAGATTCCTAGATAAGAAATATTAAATGTGGATCCTCTAACCCCAACATTTTATTTTTATTCTAGGGAAGTGATGAAACACAATATCCACACACTTAATAATTGATTTTCTTTATTATGGGTAATTCTTTAGTTTGTTTATTGAGTCTTAAGCTTAATGCTTCTTGTTGTCTGATCACTAATAAGATTGTTGTGGTAAACTTAAAATGAACTAGACATAGGGATTTTAGGTTTCAGCCTTAGATTCAATAGCCCACGATCTTCCTTGAGGATAGATAACCCTTTAATAGATTTCCTTACAGGATAGACATATAGCTGTCGGGCGGGGGTAGCCATAATTGGAACTTAATCTTAATGAATCCAGGTAATTTGGTTGACATAGACATATGGTTCAATTGGTTTATACTGGGTATTTGCGTCTGAACATCGACAGAGGCTTTTCCATATTTTTGTGTTCCGGGTTAGCAAATTGATTTATTACACATAGATAAGAGAATCAATTCATCTTTATAATAATATTGTGTGGAGTCACGACCCTAGATCTTTGAGTCTTTTCTTTTATTTTCCTTAGTATTTTCTTGAGTCTGTTTTTATTTTATTTTGCAAAACCACATTCAACCAACCAAAAACAATCATTTTATTCTCCCCTTAATTAGATACTTGTAAATAAATAGTATCAATAATTAATAACAACAGTATGAATTAAATCCTCGTGGGATCGATATTTTTATACTACTTAAACGATACGTACGTTTGCATTATACGTGTGTGTTTACGCCGGTCAACGATTCAGTATCAGATGTCACATGCAAGGCCTGGGGCTGGAATAGTGTCTGCCATGTACGAAGCATATATCGGATCACAAGGAACTAGTCTCTATAATCGGATAATCATGACCTTGTCATATTATCCCGATAGTTACAACATAATAGAGAACCGGTTCTTTATCCCTGCGTGATCATCATCTCCATATGATTGAAGTGATACTTTCGTCTTGACATCACACCCAATACACTACGATTCTCAATAAACCCAGAAGGGGCGTACACAGAACCTGTTAAAGTCCCGGACGACCAAAACCAAAGCGTATTGATTGTTGCAAGTACTAGCGATGCAAGTCTCAGATTAAGAACAAATACACCTACCCTGAAGCGGATTCCCATAGACACATAGTCATACTACCAATGGGATTCCGCAGTGTCTATCCAGAGCGAAGCTGTTTCCGTACCATCGGTAAACACAACCTCCTATCACATTTGCATAAGTATCCAATACTTAAATATATGAGAACTATGCTGTTACGCATCTATAACACGCACAAGTGTAATACTAGTCTATGATGCATTATCGATGTCCAGTCTCGATAATACTACGACTAGGGATATTTAATGATTAAACCTTTGTGGATTGATATTGTCTCATATCTTATAATCCGGAACTAATCATAAGGACTTTTATCATTTATATATATAAGTAATCTAATTATAAAAAAATGATAAAATGCAATTTCCATTGTCACATAGTTAATTTGTACAAAAACCACAATGTCTTTTACAAATAGTGACGCTATGGGTCATAATTTTCCAACAAGGAGACTAAGGAAAGAAAAGACACTTGAAAAAAAAAGCAATGGCGGCTGAAAACAGAGAGAATAATCCACGCCAGGTGGCAATTCGAGATCACTTCAAACCGGTCATAGACGATAACTATTCTGGGATTACGCACCCACCAATCAATGCTAATAACTTTGAGCTTAAACCTTCATTGATCAACATGGTGCAAAAGAATCAGTTTAGGGGTTCAGTTGTAGAGGATCCCAATGTGCATTTAAAAATATTCTTGGAGATGGCGTGATCAAAGAGACTATCAGGCTAAGCTTATTCCTATTCTCTTTAAGAGACAAGGCGAGGGGTTGGCTGTAATCCATTCCGATGGGGAGCATCATGACATGGCAGGATATGGCTACAACATTTCTGGTGAGGTTCTTTCTACCAGCTAAATCAGCCCATCTGAGAACATAAATTATCATATTTAGAAAGTTGGAGATTGATAATCTGTATGAGGCCTGTGAGCACTTTCAAGATCTACTTAGGAGGTGTCCACAACATAATTTTGAAGACTGGGTTCAGATTCAGTTATTCTAAAATGGGTTGAATGATCCAAACAAGACCATGGTCGATGCAACTGTTGGAGGAATCCTGGTCAAGAAATTTACTGAAGACGCCTATGCTTTATTAGAGGAGATGGCCATCAATAAATTCCAATGGCCAAATGAACGTGCTATTGTGCCTAATATGGCTGGTATATTTGAGGTGGATCATATTGTTGCACTTACAGCTCAAATGTCATCCCTCACGACTCATCTAGCAGCTTTGACATCAAGGCCAACCATCTATTGAAGCTGCTGCTGCTAATAAAATGATCTTACTTGACAGAGGATATAAGCAAGTCCAATATGTGAACAATCGGAACTTCAATAACTATAGAGGTGATCAGTTAAATCACACACGTAATGCAAACGCATGTATCGCTCAAGTAGTATAAAATGTATCGATCCCACGATGATTTAATACCTAAGCTATCAATTTATGAAGTTAAATATTTATGAGTACCTAATAGATTGGTTTGTTGATTGGATGTTGATTTTAAACTTAAAGACAAGTAAATAAAACAGTGCGAAAGTGAATTAAAGGTAAAATCAATATTATAAAACTATCTAGGGTTTTGAATTCTTCCAATATCTTTTAAAGATGAAGTAGTTATCTTATGTTTGTGCAATATATCGGTTTATTAACCTGGAACACGAAATTATGCAAAAGCCTCTGTCGATGTTCAAATGCAAATACCTCAAATAACTCACTTAATCATATGTTTATGTCAACCAAGTTACCTGAATTCATTAAGATTAAGTTCCAATTGTGGCTACCCCCGCCCGACAGGTATATGTCTATCCTGGAAGGAAATCTATTAAGAGGTATCTAATCCTTAAGGGAGATCGTGGGCTATTAAGTCTAAGGCTGAAACCTAAAATCCCTTAGTCAAGTTCATTTTAAGTTTACCACATCGATCTTATTAATGACCAATTAACAAGAAGTATTAAGCTTAAGACTTAATAAATAAACCTTTATATTATCCAAGAAACAAAATAAACCCTTATAAACCGGTGATATTGGAATTCATCATAACCCCAGATAACAGGTTTAGTTACGACACATATCTATGACTAGTAAAAGCTTAAATAAAGTAAATGACATAAAGTAAAGCTTGGAAATTAAAAAGGTAAATAAAGCAATAAAGAAAATGCTGGGGGTTAGAGGATTCACTTTTATTACTTCTATTTTAGATATCTCCCTTATTATAATATATAAACTTTGCATGACATTACCAACCGACCATATAGGCGGTATCCTGATTAAGTCAGATTTATGATTAATTCCAACAGACCATAAAGGCGTTATCACATTAAGTCAGGTTTTAAATAGTTTATATATTATAATTAAGGGAGATTAATCTAAATATTAGTAATAAAACCTTAACCTTTCACCACAGCAGAGGGGAGTTACCTCCTCATACTGAACAGTAAAATAAAGACTGAAAAGTAAAATAAAGAAAGTAATATTGCGTAAAATAAATAATTAAATACAGAAAGCTATAAATAAACAAACAAGATACAATATTCTTAGTATTCTTAAGAAAATCCCCAGAATAAGGTATGAATTTTCCTCCTGATTTCAGCGTCAATTTATAGGCAAAACTCGGCCTCACGTGTAGCAACACAAACCACTTGCGCGTCGTGACGTGCCATTGATTCGACGCAATCTTGACACGTGGCTGTCGATAAAAATTATTGGCTTGACGTCGCAACATAGAAGGTTGTGTGTGTCATGATGTTGATGTAAGTAATGACATGTATTGTCGGCAGCATGGGATGATGACACATGGCCGGTGCACGTTAGCAAGATTACTGTGATATTGACATGTGGCAGGCGCATATTAGCGGTTGCGACGTAGAAGTGTTTCGCGTCGTGATGCAGAATTCCAATTTTGTCATTTTCATCCGATTTTCACCATTTAAGCCCTGATTTGATTCCAGAGAGTCCTGTTATTTTATTTATCAACAAAACAACACAAAACACATCAAAATATTCATAAAACGCAAGAAACTATACAAAATATTAAGTAAAAGGGACGTGTAGACACTGCATTTTTGCATAAGCCTGATGATGAGCCTCGCATGGAGGCACTACCTGAAAAATTACGGAAGTTGCAAAAAATGAATGTCGGAAGGAAAGAAAACCTCCCAAATTAGTACCTCACTGAATTCGAACTCACTAGCCAGCCTCGGATTCGCTCAGTCAGTTTCTGCTTCAAACTTTAGCCTCGGCCCATGCAACCCATGCAACCCACACGACCCAAAGCCCATACAAACCTCCTATGCACGCCCAAACCTTCCCAAATAGATAAAATCCCATGCATTCCACATGCTCAAATTCCCTTATCAACACTTTCCAATTTAATAAGATTCTGGGATCCCATCCAATTTAACAAGATTTGGGATATTCTCATCACAAAATTTAGAGGATTATATTCCCAAAATAAATTGAGAATATATCTCCCAAATAAATGTGATTTATTTCCCTATTTGGACATCCCTTCAATACATTATAAATTAGGGACCAAATCATCACAAGGAGGAGGCTTTGGACGGCAAACAACAATAAAAAAACCCTAGGCGTGAAGCTCTTCTTCTTCTTCTTTAACACCACCGAAAAAACCAAAAAAAATCACGCACTAAAAACAACCAATCACCAACCAAAAAAACACAACAACAAAAACAATAAAGAAAAACTAGAAACCAAGACTGAAACACAACCAGCCAACCACCGAAAACACCAGCCTAAAATCACTAAAAATAGCAACCCAAAATCACCCAAAACAACCAGTCAATCACCGAATAAAAACAACCAAAATAGCCCTAAAAAAACAACCAAAACAGCAACCCAAAAAATAACCAAAATAGCAGCTCAAAACAACCAAAATAGCAGCCCAAAAACAACTAAAACAGCAGCCAAAACAACCAAAAACAACATCCAAAACAACCAAAAATAGTCAGCAAAATCACCCAAAAAATAGCAAAAATAGCAGCCCAAAAACAACAAAACAGCAGCCCAAAAATAGCAAAACTAAAAGCCCAAAAATAGCAAAAACATCAGCCCAAAAACAACCAAAATAGCTGCCAAAACAATAAAAAAACAGCAGCCAAAACAACCAAAAAACAGCAGCCAAAACAACCAAAAAATATCAGCCAAAACAACCAAAAAATAGCAGACAAAACAACCAAAATAGCAGCAAAAAACAACAAAAATAGCAGCCTAAAAATAGAAAAAATAGCAGCCCAAAAATAGTGAAACAGCGAGCAGAAACAACGGAACAGTGAGCAAAAACAGCGACCAACAACCAGAAACAGCAAAGCTTCAATCCTTCCGGTGACGGCCTAACGCACTTTCGAGAAAGCAACTTAAAAGGTAAGACCTGAGGGCACCCTTTACCATATTTATTTTATAGTTCCTGAGGCTGCATGCCTGGCGGGATGTGAAATATGTCCAGCCGGGTATGCAAAGTCCTACATCAAAAACGGCCAAATTTCTGGTCACATTCTTTTCTTTCTTCGACATTTCGTTATTTATCTTTTTATTTATATATTTACTTTCATCGTTATTTTATTATTTCGCATTAAGTTTGTTATTTATCTTTTCGTCTTTTATTATTATTTTATTATTTCGCCTTTATTTTATTTGTTCATGTTGGTGATTATTCGCATATGCATTATTATATTATTTCATGTCTAATTTTTTTATTTACATTGCATTAATATTTATGTATGTTATTATCCATTGCGGTGTATCGGATAGAAACCCAGACGTAAATTCCGTAGCCGAATCCGAATGTACGGTAGTGCGATTTGTTGGGCCACTTAAACTGGGACGAGTTTGCATCTTATGATAATTGGGCCAAAAGTTTTCAAAATGATGATGGACCACTTTGTGTTTGGGCCCCATATCATTTGAATTTATTTAGCCACCTTATCGTAAAAGTGTAAACATGTTGGGCCTTTTCAACTGGGACAAGTTTACACCTCTCGATAATCTGATTGAACGTTTTTAAATGATAACGGGCCAACTTGTATGAAAAATTTGATGGGCTTAGAAGGTCCAAACATGATCCGAATATGCCAGATGCATGAGTCCGATATCCACACTGGCTTTCATCCAGGAATGGTAAGCCTTGTTATGGCATATTTGTATACTTTTGGATATCTCCAAGTCCATCCCCACCACAACCGTGGTTACCGAGGGCCCGATTCATTGTTTTTAGACAATGGCACGATCCCCATAATAGGCTTAGTCAATTTTGTAAATGGGCGGTCTTTGTCTTTTACCGATGAAAAGGGACTGAGGTAGCCAAGGTTCACCCCTATAGTGTAGGAGAGAACGATTTTTTGTACCACAAATTGGAGCATAAAATGAGACAAACCTAGGGCATAAATGGACTTACCACAAGTGTGGGAGGAATAAGGTCGGAAGGATTTATGTTGTCTTGATAACCACATGCATCTCATGCATTTCATGCATCTCATGCATACATGCATCATGCTGACCCATTGTCTTAAAATCCATCAATAACCACATGTATCTAATGCATCTCATACATCTCATGCATCGCATGCATACACGCATCATGACCCCTTGTCTTAAAAGACATTAATAACCACATGCATCTCATACATCTCATGCATCGCATGCATACACGCCTCATGCTGACCCTGTAGGGTTTTCTAGTTCAAACCAAGATCATATTAAGCGATGAAAAATGCGAATACATCAAAGTAAAGTTACGGAAATACTCACTTTGATCGGCTTTTGGATGCGATGAACATAAAAATTTTGCTCTATGGATGAAGCTCTCGGCTATGCCCATTTTGTGCTCCTTGTGTTTTGGTCATGCTCCTCCATGGATGTCCTCCAAGCTCCAAGCTTTGATTTGAGATTCCATGCTCATGAATGGGTTTCCCAATCACCTTTGTTTGAACCCTTGGATGTGCTAGCATCTTGGAAAAATTTGCCACAAATCTTCCCTTTTGCTTCATGAAGTTCTCGGCCTAGCCAAGAACATTTGGGAGAGAAAAATTCTTCACTTTGCCGTGAAGATGAGAGAGAGGAAGAGATGTGTGTTGTTTTCTGTTGTGTAATCTAATTACACAAAATGAAAGTCAAATACCAATATAATAAAAAAAAATGGTAAATGTCTTTCAAGCCATCACACTAGTGTGTTCCACACTGAACCACCAACTTTCATCACATTAAAGTGATAAAGTTGACTAGTGATGTGACGCATCATGTGACTTGTGGGCCCCACTTGATTCGAAATGCGAGTGGGCCCGCTAACACTCCCGGGGTTCGCTAATTTCGAATTAACGAATTTTCCGTTGCGACGTAATTAAATCAAATTTAATTAAATAATTATACCTAGCAAAATTACTATTCACGTCGCTAGCGAATTAATTCTAAATTAACTCGTTCGCCCGAATTAAAATCCAATTTTAATTCCGGTCGAAATCTAATTTCGTTTAATATATCGAATATATTATTTTATCGATTAACTCCAAATTAATCGTTTTCTCTCTTTAATTAGTATTTTATCCCAGATAAAATATCTCCGTAATTAATCCTAGATTAATTTTCTCTCTCTACTAATTAATCCCATATTAATAATGTGCGAGTCATACGTCATCAGTGAATCTTCGGGAAGCGACCCATGAGATCCCTGGATATGTTGGCAGTAAATCCGGTCGTCGGACTATCCGAACACGTACGTACCTAGTACTATATTTTTACCGATTTACAAGACATGGTTGGCTTCTAACAAAGCACTGTGCCTACCCAATTCTCCAGAAATATTCTTAAAGGTATATGTAATTTGTATCAGGCGTAGTATACATAGTATTGCGTATTGCGATCTAGTATCGGATGTCACGTGCTAGACATGGGGGCTGGAATTGTGTCTGCCCCATACGAAGCATATATCGGATCTCTGGTAACTAGTCTCTATAATCGGATAAACACGACCTAGTCATATTATCCCGATAGCTGCAGCATATAAGAGCACCAGTTCCGTATCCTACGTGACCATCATCTCCATATGACTGGAGTGATACTTCCATCTTGACATCACACCCAATACACTACGATTCTCAATATACCCAGAAGAGGCATACACAGAACCTGTTAAAGCCCTGGATGACCAAAACCAAAGTATATTGATTGTCGCAAGTATTAGCGGAGCAAGTCTCAGGTTAAGGCCAAATACATCTACCCTGATTCGGGCTTCCATAGACACATAGTCATACTACCAATGGAATTCTGAGGGGTCTATCCAGAGCGAAGCTGTTTCCGTACCATCGGTAAACAAAACCTCCTATTACACTTGCATGAGTATCCAATACCCAAATATATGAGAACTATGTCGTTTTGCTCCCATAACACGCACAAGTGCAATACTAGTCTATTCCGCATTATCGATGTCCAATCTCGATAATACTATGGCTAGGGATATTTTAATGATTAAACCTTCATGGATTGATACTGTCTCATATCTTATCAATTCGGAACTAATCATATTGACTTTTATCATTTATATATCTTGGTAATCTAATTACAAATGATAAAAGAGTAATTTTCTTTGTCACATAGTTAATTTGTACACTAACACCATGTTTTGTACAAATAGTGATGCTATGGGTCATAATTTTCCAACAATCTCCCACTTGGCCTATAGCCAATCACTCAAGTGTTCTACACTTGAACTATGTACGGTTCGCTCAAAATTCTGCTGAGAAACTGCTTTCGTCAGCGGATTTGCAATGTTATCATCCGATGCGATTTATTCGATCATCACATCTCCACGATGTATGATCCGAACGAATCAGATGAATTGTTGAAGTATATACTTGGATCGTTGATGAGACCATTAATTCTTTAGCCTGTGTTGTAGCCTAGCTCAGCTGCTAATAGAACTACTCCTAATCCAATTAGGATTATGTAGATCCAAAGTGCTTCTATTGCTACCTCAGCTGCAGCAATATTCCGCTTTTGTTGTTTATTCGGCAACAGTATCTTGCTTGGAAGATTTCCAGCTCACTGTTCCGTTATTCAAACTATATAGTACCTTTATTACGACTTATAGTCATTTTTGTCGGTTTGGAAACTTGCAACAGTGAACCCAGTCACTTCAAGTTCCCCATATCTATAGTTTAAGAAAGCATCCTTAGTTCTTCTAAGATAATTAAGGATGTTATTAACATCAATCCAGTGACTATCACTTGGATTGGCCTGATTGTGACTCCATATGCTCAAAGCATATGAGACACCTGGTCGCGTACATATATTTCAATGTACGAGTTCTCGGAGAGTATCAACAACCTTTAGATATATCCCAGTAGATCCTTATTCCTAGAATAAATGGTGTCTCTCCCAAGTATTCTACGGAGAATTTTTCATGAAAAACAAGCTTTCACCGATTGTATGGGAATATCTTTTCCAATAAATGATATATCATCATTTTATAGGACAATCACTGTCAGTGCGCTCCCACTAACCTCTTTATATACACAAGAATCATTTTTCGTTTTGAATTAAATCATATACCATTATGATTACATCAAAACGATATAGTTCCAAGAATGCAATGCTTGCTTCAATCCATAAATGGATCGAATTAACTTGCAAACCTTGTTTGGTCGTTTAGTACGAAAAAACCGTTAGGATGTTGTAAACATCCTCCAAAAGGTTTCCGTTTAAGGAAAGTGGTTTTGATGTTCAGCTGTCATATTTCATAAATGAAACATGCAGCATCAGCAAGCATTATCCAAATGGATTTAACCATGGCAACAGATAAAAGGTTTCTTTTTAATCGACACAATGTTGATAACGATAACTTTTCGCTACAAGCCTAGCTTTATGCGTTGGTATGTTGCAATCCATGTTTGTCTTCCTTGAAGACTCATATAGTACCAATAGGCACAATGCCTTCCGGTACAACAACCAGTGTCTAAACTTGGTTGGTATACATGGAATCCATTTCGGACTTCATGGCACTTTGCCATAATAGGGAGTCGATACCTTGTATCACTTCCTCATACGTAGTGGGTTTGTCTTCCTCAATAAGATTGACATCTTTATGAGGTAAGATCAGAAACCCATACCTCCCAGGTTGTTTTCTGACTCTCTCCGACTTGCGCGGTTCTTGTGTATTTGAAGATTGTGGTACAGTTTCACCCCTGATGAACTGTTTGTGTTCCATTAAGGAATCGGTGCCTTGAACAGTATTACTCCGATTTTCATTGAGTTTTACTTTCCTCACACTTACCACTGTATATAGGTATTCCTCTTAGGAAAAATGCGTGGCGAGCAACAATTACATTGTTCTCTTGTGAGTTGTATAAGTACTATACTTTGGTTACCCTAAGATAACCTACAAATTAGGCACTTATCCGATTTGGGTTCTAGTTTGGAATCATCCAAACATATGCCTAGCATACCAAAATCTTCAGGAATGAGAAAACCCAGTTTCTTTCCTGTTCATATCTAATATGAAATCTGTCAAACAGATTTTCATGGAACCTTATTCAAAATAAGTTTTGCACTGATTAATGCGTATCCCTAGAAGGAAAATGGTAGCTCAGAGCGACTCATGATTAACCTTGTCATGTCCAACAAAATTCGATTTCTCAGTTCGGACACACCGTCAAATTGAGGTGTTCCGTGAAGAGTCCACATTGAAAGAATACTATACTCTTTCAAGTACTTGAGAAACTTATTGCTTAAGTATTTTCATCATGGTCTAACCGTGACAGTTTAATACTTTAGCCGATCTGTTTGTCTACTTCGTGTCCAAACTCTTTGAATTTATCAAAAGTTTCCGATTCATGTTTCAAAAGAAACACATAACCATAACGCGATGCCACATCCGTAAGGGTTACGAAGTATTCATATCCACCTCTAGCCTAGCTAGATATGGGCCCACTTACGTCACTATGAACGAGGGCTAACAGATCGATGGCTATTGTACTTTTACCAAGTAAAAGGTGTTTTAAGCACTTTGCCAAATAAACTATATTCGTAGACATCATTTGAATAGAATCAAATCCGTCCCAGTACCCACTCTTTGAAAGTGTGGATATACGAGTCTTGTTAATGTGTCCCAGACAACAATGCCACAAATAAGTCTAATCTGATTAATTGAGTTTGAGCTATTTGTTTGTCATGTCATACGTTACAGATTCATTTATATTCAAAATATAAATACTGTTATTCATATCTAATGTGTTTATCTCAATATCATCTTTATAAAATAAAACACTTTAGTGTTCTAGAATATAAAGGTATATCCGCAACGGATTAAACTCTGATATAGAGATAATGTTTCTAGTCAAACTAGGTACATTATAATAGTTTCCTAATTTAAGTACATACCCAAAGTGTAGTTCCTAAACTTAGGTTTCTACGGTTAAAACAGAGACTATTTTCCTGCTTCCGATTCGCAGATCAATCTCAACTGAAGTCAATATCCTGCTAATCAGCAGATTCTGCACATTAGTACATATTTATTTACCACATCTAGTATCAAAAATCCAATTTTAAAACTAATAGTGAACATGTTTATGACAAACATACTTGAAGCCGGAGCCTTGCCCCGCCTTCAATTCCTTCATGTCTGCCTTGTCCATACGACAGTCACGCTTCAAGTGACCCCGTTTGCCATAGTTTTAGGCAGACATCTTAGGATATGTCCTTTGTCTTCTTAGAAGACTGTGATGATTTTGCATTTGCCCCTTTTAGAAGTTCTGGCTCTACCTCCTTGAGCATAGCCGTCAACTCTCCAAGAGTTTACTATTGGTTCATTATGAACCTGCCCCAGCTTTCTGGTAGAGACTATAAGATCAAATCTTTGGTAGTCTCGGCCACGTAGGTAATACCTAGCTAACCTAGCTGATCGATGTCAGCAATCATCTGCGACACCTAGTGCTCGATAAATGTACCATCTGACACATACGAGCGAAAGAGCTTCTTATGCAATTTGTACTTCAAATTTTTTAGAATAAATCTATGAAGATCTTTAATTTCATCATCCTGGTACAAGGATCTAATCCTTGATTTTGACAACGAAATTAAAGGGTCATTGCGGTAAGCATAATGGATTGAGCACTAAAGTTATCATTACATGAATCTTCCAAAAATCATGTTCTACTATTTGCTCAACTCCAGGCTTAGGCCCGAGATGTTTCTCTATCAAATAAAGTAACTCCTCAGATCCCAGGACTATCCTGAGGTATTATTCCCAATCTGAAAATTAAATCCGTTTAAAGACATTTTCTCCCAGGATTATGTTTTAAACACTAATCTTTCAGTTATCTTGATTGCTATAGTCCAACTATCCAATCAACGATTTCAGGTACTATTAAATATAATGATTACTATAGTCTAACTATATAATCAACTATAATTTGATTATTTAAATTCAAATGTATTGATTACTATAATCCAATTATATAATCAACTATAAATTGAAATAGTTTGAATACAGTCCAACTGTTTAATTTAAAACAACGATTAAATATTATTCCAACTAATATATTTATTTATAATTAATGAAGAAAAATGAAATGAGCGCGTATTGGCAAGTATCTAAACGAAATTGCAAATTTAATACTTGCCTCCCACTATTTTTCGGCGAGCCTCTAACCCTCTGTTGAGTACTCGGGAAACCTTGTTTCCTAGTGGGCTAGGATCCCGTTAAATAACACACAACATTGACTTTGGCCAACAAATTGTATGATATTTAACTAGGTAGATCTCTAATATCAATTGGATCTCATCCAATTCCTAGATCCAGTAGGTGGACATCCAAGTCCGAAACATATATCTTATATATGCCAATATATCCAATATATTCTCTAACCTTTTTCCTCTGAATCAATTAAGCCTTGGCTTTGGCACAACAAACTTAATGATTCCAGTTAAGCGGGACCCATTGACTTTGGAAAGCTTCGTAATCGATGTCGATGGACAAGAAGTGATCTTGACTTTGGCCAACAAATCACAACTTGGATAAGACATGCGATATGGAACAAAGCCTTCATGATTCAAACACATCCGCGATGGACAAAGGTCTTGACTTTGGCCAACAAACCAGTGTCAATCTTGGATCTTGAGAATGAATCATTCAATGGAAGGAAAATACTTAATATTTGTTTAGGGTTTTTCGCGTAATTGGAAACCAATTAATTATCTTTGATTAGGTCTCATCACACACCCTTAAACATGCATTCTAAAAGAATAATAAGGCGCGGTAAATAAATTAATAATGATATACGGATGGATATTTAAAACAACTTGTTCCTAGAACAAATCTCTCCATTTCCTCTCTCCTGCTAGCACAAATCTTACTTCTACCCAATTAAATAACATTTCTAAAGAAACCTCATTTACATTGAGGGGAATAAGTGATAAGAGAAATACAAAAAGTCATGAGGTAAGGCTGGACACGCATGTCCAATTTAATAAATTCTAAATTTATTACAACAATTTCCAAAATTACCCTCACCCATCTAATATCCATCTGATATACATTATTCATACATCACATCCATGTATTCACACAAAGCATGTTATCAATCAATCTAATCTAATTAATTAATCTGAAATTAATGACCATCCAATGTTCAAACAACGATTTGATTTGCGCGAGTCCAACTCGTTTTAAGAATAAGTACTCAAAGTACGAATTCTTAAATTATATTAAACTACAATATTAAATCCAATTTAATTTGTATTCAATACTAATTCTTTATTTAATTCCAAATTAAATAATTACACTTTATTAATGTGCCTTTACGAATTAGATTCTAAATCTATTCATAACGGGTCTCAAAGCCCAATTAACATCCAATGTCAATTTCATTAAAGTCCAATGGGCTTTCAATTAATTTATAAGGCATGAACTTTGGCAACCAAAGCCCAATAAGTAATCACCCTTTGCCAAAAATCAATTTAGGCCCATTAGGCCCAGTTAAAATATTAAAGGCCCATTTAATCATATTTGGACTTTATGGATATGGTTTTGGGCCCAATTGGATCCAACCAATTAACCTAAACCAAACTTGGCCCAACCAAGCCCATTAAGCCCAAATACAACTTTATTAGCCTAATTCCAAATTTAGCCCAACCAATTTATTCACAATATTCCAAATATCACAATTAAATTATTTAAAGTGTATTAGCCATAATTAATTAGTCAAATTAACTTTTCCAGAATACCAATTTACATAATTAATCATGCTTATCATCATCAACACATGTCCAACATTATTGAATCAAAAAATCAATTCATTTCCATACAATCTAGCTCACGGCAATATAGGGATTTTTAAATCCGATTTCGATTTTAATCCAATTAAATCCTAAATCAATTTATCCCAAGTCTTTTAAACTCATCCAATGATTCAAAAAAAAAACAAAAATCACCATGACTTTAGGGCACCTAAACTTTCGGCCAAGCCAAATAATTGGGGAAAAATTAATCCAATTCAATTTTCATCAAATTGATCATGCATAACTCTAAGTTATCATCATTCAAGCATACGCAATCAAACAATTTCATCAAATCATGCTCAAATCAATTTTACCAAAATTTTACCCTAATTCAATTTCATGCTTAATCAAGGCTCTGATACCATTGTAGGGTTTTCTAGGTCAAACCAAGATCATATTAAGTGATGAAAAATGCGAATACATCAAAGTAAAGTTGCGGAAATACTCACTTTGATCGGCTTTTGGATGCGATGAACACAAAACTTTTGCTCCATGGATGAAGCTCTCGGCCATGCCCCTTTTTGTGCTCCTTGTGTTTCGGTCATGCTCCTCTATGGATGTCCTCCAAGCTCCAAGCTTTGATTTGAGATTCCATACTCATGAATGAGTTTCCCTATCACCTTTGTTTGACCCCTTAGATGTGCTAAAATCTTGGAAAAATTTGCCACAAATCTTCCCTTTGCTTCATAAAGTTCTCGGCCTAGCCAAGAACATTTGGGAGAGAAAAATTCTTGACTTTGCCCTGAAGATGAGAGAGAGGAAGAGATGTGTGTTGTTTTGTGTTGTATAATCTAATTACACAAAATGAAAGTCAAATACCAAATAATAAAAAAAAATGGTAAATGTCTTTTAAGCCATCACACAAGTGTGTTCCACACTCAACCACCAACCACCAACTTCCATCACATTAAAGTGATAAAGTTGACTAGTGATGTGACTTGTAGGCCCCACTTGATTCGAAATACGAGTGGGCCCGCCAACACTCCCGGGCTCGGGTTCGCTAATTTCGAATTAACGAATTTTTCATTGCGACGTAATTAAATCAAATTTTTTTAAATAATTATACCTAGCAAAATTACTATTCACATAGCTAGCGAATTAATTCTAAATTAACTCGTTCGCCCGAATTAAAATCCAATTTTAATTCCGATCGAAATCTAATTTCGTTTAATATATCGAATATATTATTTTATCGATTAACTCCAAATTAATCGTTCCCTCTCTTTAATTAGTATTTTATCCCAGATAAAATATCTCCGTAATTAATCCTAGATTAATTTTCTCTCTCTACTAATTAATCCCAAATTAATAATTTGCGAGTCATACGTCATCAGTGAATCTTCGGGAAGCGACCCATGAGATCCCCGGATATGTTGGCAGTAAATCCGGTCGTCGGACTATCCGAACACGTACATACATAGTACTACGTTTTTACCGATTTACAAGACATGGTTGGCTTCTAGCAAAGCACCGTGCCTACCCAATTCTCCATAAATATTCTTAAAGGAATATGTAATCTGTATCAGGCATAGTATACGTAGTATTGCGTATTGCGATCCAGTATTGGATGTCACGTGCTAGGCCTGGGGCTGGAATTGTGTCTGCCCCGTACGAAGCACATATCAGATCTCTGGTAAATAGTCTCTATAATCGGATAAACATGACCTAGTCATATTATCCCGATAGCTGCAGCATATAAGAGCACCAGTTCCGTATCCTACGTGACCATCATCTCCATATGACTGGAGTGATACTTACATCTTGACATCACACCCAATACACTATGATTCTCAATATACCCAGAATAGGTGTACACAGAACCTGTTAAAGCCCTGGACGACCAAAACCAAAGTATATTGATTGTCGTAAGTATTAGCGGTGCAAGTCTCAAGTTAAGACCAAATACACCTACCCTGATTCGGACTTCCATAGACACATAGTCATACTACCAATGGAATTCTGAGGGGTCTATCCAGAGCGAAGCTGTTTCCGTACCATCGGTAAACAAAACCTCCTATTACATTTGCATGAGTATCCAATACTCAAATATATGAGAACTATGCCGTTATGCTCCCATAACACGCACAAGTGCAATACTAGTCTATTCCGCATTATCGATGTCCAATCTCGATAATACTACGACTAGGGATATTTTAATGATTAAACCTTCATGGATTGATACTGTCTCATATCTTATCAATCCAGATCTAATCATATGGACTTTTATCATTTATATATCTTGGTAATCTAATTACAAATGATAAAAGAGCAATTTCCTTTGTCACATACATAATTTGTACAACAACACCATGTTCTGTTCAAATAGTGATGCTATGGGTCATAATTGTCCAACAGACCCATTGTCTTAAAAGCCATCATAGATATCCGTTGGGTTAGAGAAGATACAAGGATTCCTAAAACCCTTAGAACCCAAACAACTTCCAAACCCTGTGCCACACTACCTCGACCTAAACCTATATTGTCACTTCCATCAGCAAAAAGGCCACGAAACTTACAACTGCACCCGCCTTAGGCATAAGATCCAAAACCTCATTGACACCCATAAGATACCCGACCCAGAAAAAAAACAACCCAACACACACAGAAACCCTCTATCGAACTACCACTCTGTTCCACCACCCTCCTACATGATCAACTCCGGCCTGCCCGAAAGCTTTGTCCTTGAAACTCTCAACCACCAAACTTCCTGCATGAGGATATGGGACAACAGTAGTGAAGATGAAACATAGCAGGGGAGGGATTTCTGGGAAAAATTCTCGAGCAGTGACAAATAGGAGGTTGCAAAAGAGGAAAATAAATGGTAAGAAGAACTACTGCAGTTGGAGAATTTGACGCTCGAAGAAAGCAAGAAGACGGAAGAAGACAAGACTACAAATTAGAAGATGTTTATTTTCCTGACTTATATAATTGTAATCCTGCATTTATTAATCATAAAGACATTGATTTTTCTTACTTGTTCGATTCTTTTCCTGTTAGTCTGCATCATAACACGCATGACATAAGCATATTTGACATTAACTCAATAAAGACAAATGCATTTAATTTTGGTACATGTGAAAATCCCAAGGAAATTTCAATTGCAAGTGAGGTTACCTCTTATGAGGGGAAAGAATTAGAGAGAATATTAATAAAATATGCAAAAGTATTCGCCTGGTCCTATGAAGACATGCTAGGAGTGGACAAGAGTATTGCCCAGCACATGATACCAACTTATCCGAACATTAGACCAGTAAAACAGAAGCTCCGAAGAATGAGACCAGAATGGGCCGAAAAGGTTAGGGAAGAAGTCAAGAAGTAGATAGAAGTAGACCCTAAAACGATCATGGCAATTACCAAGCTAACATTAGTATGTGAGCCCATCTTCAAGCTGTTGAAGAAAGACCAGTCTGTGAAGTGGAATAGGCAATGTCAAGAAGCTTTTGAAAAAAATCAAAGAATACTTGGTTAAACCGTCTGTCTTGAAACCCCCAAGGCTAGGCAAACCCTTGGTGTTGTATTCGGCCATAGAACCCGAAGCGCTGGGGGGCGATGATGGTACAGGCAGATGAGACAGGGGTGGAACATGCAGTCTACTACCTCAGTAAGAAGATGCTTCCACATGAAGCCAGCTATCAAGAGGTGAAAAAAAAAAAAAAAAAAAAGGAAACGAAGTTAGAGATTTTCTCGTGAAAATCCAGTATATTAGTCGATTCATTGGCAAGCGAACATCAGTATGTGAGCCCATCTTCAAGCTATTGAGGAAGGACCAGCCTGTGGAGTGGAATAGTCAATGTCACGAAGCTTTTGACAAAATCAAATACCATCAGTCTTGCAACCCTCAAGGCCAGGCAAACCCTTGGTGTTGTATTTAGCCATAGAACCCGAAGCACTGGGGCGATGATGGTACATGCAGTGTTACCAGTGGGAATAGAGATACAGTCAATGCAGGTACTAGCAGAGGCAGAATTGCCTGAGCAGGAAAGGGCCTCGCAAAGGTTTGAACATCTATCATTACTGGATGAGAAAATGATAAAGGCCTTATACCACATGCATCTATACCAGAAAAAGTTGGCCAGGGCATTCAACAAGAAGGTACGTCCCGCCAAGATTAGAGAAGGTAATCTAGTGCTCAAGTAGTCGAAGCCACTGATAATAAACCCAAGGGGAAAGTTCAGGCCCAATTGGGGAGGGTCCTACCTAGTCAAGAAGGTGATGGGGAATGAGGCAGTGAGACTGTCAGATTTGGAAGGGAATAAGTTCACCGAACCCGTCAACGTTGACAGGTTGTAGTAATATTTTGCATAAAAAAAGGAAAGGATCGTTGGGTTGAAAATCCGCAAAGGACATCCCAAGCAAAATAAAGAGCATGAGTGAGCAAGAAAAATGGCTAATTGTAAAATCCGTAAGGAACAATTAGCTACAGAGGTACCCTCGCAATGCAGTTTATTTCCTACACATGTACTAAGAAGTAATGCAAACGTCTTTATTGAAACAAATGTTCAAGATGTTCATAGATTGCATAAATCCCAGCTAACCGGGAAAGATTAGAGTCAAGTAATTACAAAGCACGTCTTTTGTTTCTTAGATGTTGGACCAAGGTCAGAAGATCTAGGAGGAGAACTCTGGGAATGGAGAACAACCTCGGGAATGAGGACAAGAAACTCCTCGGGAATGAGGACGAACAAGCCGGGAATGGCACTCCGGGAATAGAGAACAACCTCCGGAATGAGGACAAGCAACTCCTTGGGAATGAGGATGAGCAAGCCGGAAATGGAACTCCGGGAATGGAGAACAGCCTCGAGAATGAGGATGACCAAAGAGCCTCAGGAATGAGGACGAGCAAAGTGCCTCAAGAATGTGGACAGATCTGAAAAAAAAATGAAAAAAAAAAAGAAAAAAGAATTTTTTTTAGCTTACTGAGTTGAAAACCTGAAAAGGCGACTCAAGCAAGATAGAGGAAACCTCTAAGTTGAAAATCTGAAAGGACGGCTTAGGCAAAAGATAGAAAGGACCTGTAACTCAATGGACGAAGCACAAGGCATTACCTTTTCCGCATCCTCAGGACATCAAAGGAAAGCTTCGAGAATCGGAAGATATGATCCGAGTAGGATAGTAAGAGAAAATACAAGCAGAGAATGGCAGGAAACTCCTCAGAGAGAGGGCATATTTGGAAATCTGAGAATCAGAAGACATGATTTTCAGTATCCTAAAAAGGTGAGTCCGCTTTCAGAAAGGCATAATCCACCTTGACCTGGTGTAGGTAGCGAAGAGCAGAAAGTTGAGCAAGGTCCGGGGGTGACCAGTCTACCACCCCGCGAATAAGGGACACAACAGAATCTTGAGCCATGAGACCGAAGAGAATTGAGCAATCACCGGAGGAGAATTGGCGGAAGGAAACTGTCAACAGGCCAAGGGGGAGCCCAAAGCCCAAAAGGATTCCTAAAGGGGTGAAAAAAACCCTCTAACGCAAGGAATGCCATACCAAAGATGACATCAAGCCAATAGGACAAACAAAACCCATCAGAATAGGGAATGTATCGATGCATACATGCATACACGTCGCAAACACAAATTTTTTTTTGCAAGCTTTAAAGAAAAAAGCAATGAGGCCGAGCAGCTCCAAGAACGGAGTAGAACCTCGGGAATGAGGACGAGCAACTCTGAGAATGGAGAGGAATAAAGGAACCTCAGGAAAAAATCCTAGGGTCGATGCCCATATTATCAACAGTTTTGGGAATGAATCCCAGGGTCGAGGCCCACATTATCGACAGTTCATGAAGGAATCCTAGGGGGTGTGGCCCACATTATCAACAGTTTGGGAATAAATCCCAAGGGTCGAAGCACCTCATTATCATGGAAAACCCCCATAGTGGATCAAAGAGTCACGCAGGTGGACCAAAATACAATCACCCGTCAAGTTCGGGAATGAATCCCAGAGATCGAAGCATCTCACACTAGGAACGGTTCAGGAATGAACCATCTCAGACTTGGAATGGATTCGGGAATGAATCCCAGTGGTCGAAACACCTCAGAGATCGGAACATCTCACACTAGGAACGGTTCGGGAATGAACCATCTCACACTTGGAATGGATTCTGGAATGAATCCCAGAGGTCGAAACGCCTCAGAGATCGAAGCATCTCATACTAGGAACGGTTCGTGATTGAACCATCTCACACTTGGAATGGATTCGAGAATGAATCCCAGAGATCAAAGCATCTCATACCCAGCACGATTCGGGAATGAAGCCTAAGGGTCGAAGCACCTTGCCGTCAGTTCGGGAATAAATCGCAGAGATCGAAGCATCTCACACCCAGCATGGTTCGGGAATAAAGCCCATGAGTCGAAGCACCTTGCCATCAACTCAGCACAGTTCGGGAATAAAGCCCAGAGATCGGAGCATCTCACACCCAGTACAGTTCGGGAATGAATCCCAAAGATCGAAGCATCTCACATCCAGCATGGTTCAGGAATGAAGCCCAAGGGTCGAAGCACCTCGCCATCAACTCAGTACAGTTCAGGAATAAAGCCCAGAGATCGAAGCATCTCACACCCAGCATGGTTCGGGAATAAAGCCCAGGGGTCGAAGCACCTCGCCATCAACTCAGCTCAGTTCAGGAATAAATCCCAGAGATCGAAGCATCTCACACCCAGCATGGTTCGGGAATGAATCCCAAGGGTCTAAGCATCTCACCATCAACTCAACTCTGTTCGGGAATGAATCCCAGACATCGAAGCATCTCGCTAAAGTAGCAAAATAACAGGTAAGTCCGGCAACGAACAACGAACCAGGTAAGTAAAAATACATGCATGACTTTGATAGGGTTGTCACTATCACACACTGCACAAGCCCCATCAAAGTGGGGGCGACTGTAGACACTGTATTTTCACATAAGCTCGATGATGAGCCTCGCATGGAGGCACTAACTGAAAAGTTACGGATGTTGTGAAAAACGAATGCCGGAAGGAAAGAAAAGCTCCAAAATTAGCACCTCACTGAATTCAGACTAACTAGTCAGCCTTAGATTCGCTCAGTCAGTTTCTGTTTCGAACCTTAGCCTTGACCTATGCAAACCATGCAACCAATACAACCTAAATGGCCCAAAGCCCATACAAACCTCCCATGCAGGCCCAAACCTTCCCAAATAGATAAAATCCCATGCATTCCTCATGCTCAAATTCCCTTATCAACACTTTCCAATTTAACAAGATTTTGGGATCCCATCCAATTTAACAAGATTTGGGATATTCTCATAAACAAATTTAGAGGATTGTATTCCCAAAATAAATTGAGCATATATCTCCCAAATAAATGTGATTTATTTCCCTATTTGGAGATCCCTTCAAGACATTATAAATTAGGGACCAAATCATCACAAGGAGGAGGCTTGGACGACAAACAACAACAACAAAAAAAACCCTGGAAGTGAAGCTCTTCTTCTTCTTCTTTGACACCACCAAAAAACCCAAAGAAAAATAACCCAACAAAAACAACCAATCACCAACCAACAAACAACCACCGAAAAACAACAACAAAAACAACAAAGAAAAACCAGAAACCAAGACTGAAACACAACCAGAAACAACCAGCCAACCACCAAAAAGAACATAAAAAATAGCAAGCCAACCACCGAATACAGCAGCCTGAAATCACCAAAAATAGTAGCCCAAAATCACCCAAAATAACCAGTCAATCATTGAATAAAAACAACCAAAACAGTAGCCCAAAAAATAACCAAAACAGCAGTACAAAACAACAGCCCAAAAACAACTAAAACAGAAGCCAAAACAACCAAAAATAGCAGCAAATCACCCAAAAATAGTCATCAAAATCACCCAAAAAATAGCAAAAATAATAGCCCAAAAATAACCAAAACAGCATCCCAAAAATTGCAAAAACTGCAGCCCAAAAACAACCAAAACAACCAAAAATAGCAAAAAAAAAATGACCAAAAAATAGCAGCCAAAATAACTAAAAAACAGCAGCCAAAACAACCAAAAAATAACAGCCAAAACAAACAAAACAGCAGTCCAAAAATAGCAAAAATAACAGGCCAAAAATAGAGAAACAGCGAGCAGAAATAGCGGAACAGTGAGCAAAAACAGCAACCAGTAACCAGAAATAGCAAAGCTTCAATCCTTCCGAGGACGACCTAACGCTCTTCCGAGAAAGCAACTTAAAAGGTAATACCTGAGGGCACCCTTTACCATATTTATTTTATAGTTCTAAACGCTGCATGCCTGGCGGGACGTGAAATACGTCCAGCCGGGTATGCGAAGTCCTACATCAAAGACGACCAAATTTCTGGTCACATTCTTTTCTTTCTTTGGTATTTCGTTATTTATCTTTTAATTTATTTATTCACTTTCATCGTTTTTTTATTATTTCGCATTAAGTTTGTTATTTATCTTTTCGTCTTTTATTGTTATTTTATTATTTCGCCTTTATTTTATTTGTTCATGTTGCTGATGATCCGCATATGCATTATTATATTATTTCATCTCTATTTTTTTTATTTATTTACATTGCATTAATATTTATGTATGTTATTATCCCTTGCGGTATATCGGATGAAAACCCAGACGTAAATTCCGTAGCCGAATCCGAATGGATGGTAGTGCGGTTTGTACTTGGGATACAACTCCACATGCCACTCGGGAAATATTCATACATGCGTGATTAACCACCCTTTTGTTTGTTATTTATTTATTGACGCTTTTCCGACTTTTGATTGATTTTCATTATTGCATCTCGTACTTCTTAATTTAATATGCTTTTGGAATCGTGTTATTGTGATTATTATTTGCTTGGGTATGTTATGACATTTTTATTCACTTTTATGTATGAATTGCATTAAGACTTGGCTATACCATTGTGTGAACCCGTCCATTATACTGGCATAAGTAAGAGATCATTCCGAACCCAACTGTTTGAGGTCTTCCCTTGTGGGGGTGAGTGCGGCCTTTAACCTTTTCCCAGTTCACACTGGGTGGCGACTCCTTTATTCTCTGATTTAGTCCCCAGCGGGCTACTCCGTACTCTCTACGGGCTGCGAGCCCAACAGTGTCGTGGTCGCCGAGCATCATAGGTATAGAGGTAAACCCCGCTTCGCTCCTACAGGACGGTAAATATTGATATATTTCCCGCTTATCACACCCCCAAACCTAACATTTTGCTAGTCCTCGAGCAAAACAACAATATAAAATATAATAAACAACTTTAAAATAAAATTAAAATAAGCCACTTTCGTAGGGATCACGGTTGCATTTAGTGTATGAAACAAGCCTTTAAACCCCTAGGTGTCCATTGTGGATAAGTTGTAGTCTCGTGAGGGCTTACAGTGACGATACCCACAAAAACAAAAAGAAAAGAGGAAAAAGAATAAACAAGTTAGTGACTAAACAAGTGAAACTTCTTATCCAAGTTAATAGTTGTTTTCTTTCTTTCTAAATTACCAAATAAGTAAATTCTCCGATTATTTTTACCATTCTCCATATATACAACCAATAAAGTATTAATCAAATCATTGTGCCCACAATATTCTTAAGTGTAGTTGAAAAGAGAGTAATATTTTTGTCCTAAAGTTATATCAGAATTCACACCTTTTTTAGCAATGAATTTTTTTTTTTTACTTACAATATCTTTAATCCATGTAGCGAGCTTTAGGTCAGTGACTCCCAAACCAGTTGGCTTTAGGGCACTAGGTATAAAGACACCTTTACAGACTTAATTACTCAGATTTCATATATATATATATATATAACAACTTTAATCTTGTAGCGAGCTTTAGGTCAGTGACTCCCAAGCCAGTTGGCTATAGGGCACTAGGTGTTAAAACACCCCTACGGACTTAATTACTCGGATCTCAGATGTTAATTTTTTTTTATTCCATCGCTTTTTTAGATGCTTCATCCAATTAAACTAGAGCACTGAATATTACAAACTTTTCAATTACAACTCATGGCCGTATGTTACCATGCATTTTGATAATACCTGTCAACTGGGCATATGAATAATCAATTTAATCAGTATTATGGAGAATTCAAAAATTAAATAATTCAAAAGGAAATAAACAAAAATTAACTTGTTACGAAATAGGTTGAGATACGTCTCAGGAGTAGAAATTCTTTACACAGCTATCTCACAACAATTTCACCTAATTAGTCAAGTTAAAAATACAAAAACAAAAACAAAAAATATTTTTTATTTTTTTATATTTTTTATATTGTTTTTATTTTTTTTTGAATTTTTTTTTGAAAATTTTTGACTAAAAATCAAATAAAAACAACACAATAAAAACAAGATACTAGTCAACTATTCCCATCCCCCAAACCTAATTGAGACATTGTCCCCATTGTCTAAAAAGTAGAAGAGTTTAGAAAACAGTACCTGGTTAGCTGAAATTCTACATCTAAAATGAAAATTAAAGGTTAAGATCCAGATTTTTTCTAACGCTTCTTACCACGATCATTATCAGACTAGTTTATCTTGGAAATGATATGGTCAATTTGTGGTTCAAATGCTAAGATTTGGTCAATTCAATCATGGGCAATTCTGGTAGTGAAGAGGATTTCTTTACAGGTTTTGACACGAACCCATTTCTCCGGGCATCATCAAGAAACACACAAATAAAATCATAAAATCCATCAGCGTTAAACAGTCCAATCGGTTTCTGGTGTATGTTCAAGTTCGCCCAAGATAACACTGTAAAAATTTCCTCCATCGTACCCAAACCACCTTGCAAAGCAATAAAAGCATCAGCACAGTTAATTATTTCAACCAGTCGTTCAGACATACCTGGCACGATAAGTTCCTTTCCATTTGATGGTCCTATAAAATTCGCCTCCACCAAAGGTTTTGGGATTATTCCCAAGACTTGACTGGCTCCTTCCTGTACAGCCCTTGAAATGATCCCCATTAGTCCAAGATTGCCATCGTCATAAACTAGGTGCATATTCTTTTCAGCTATGACTCTACCCAATTCATGTGCTGTCTCAACAAACTCTGGCTTAGAACCAACACTTGTACCGCAAAACACACAGATGTTTACAACTCGTCTTCTTGAAGTTGCTTCCATTTTTTTTTATGTATTTATTTCTAAAATCTGGATGTCTTCAAGAGTGCAATAATGAGCTGAATTTATAGAACCTGAAAAAAGGGTGAGTGATAATAGCACTAGTACCTACAAGATTACAATTATTAGCTAAATAGTAAAATTTATCGTGAAAGTCGAAAAGTCTGGATCTTGTCGGAGAAAATAAAAGAGAATAACAAAACGAATCACAATTATTATTAAAGACAAATAGATAATAATATTTACAAGATGTAACGGCTTGAATGATGTCTTTGCGTCAGAGACAAGCTTTCCATCTAATTTTCTTATAAATTGGCAAACAAGGTCTTTGAAAGTCAGATTCCCGAGACTGAATTGTTGTCTTTTCTTGTTTTTTGAAATTGTCATATAACATGTGAATTGCGTGATGTACATATCCACTGGGATGCGTCTCAAGAGTCAATGTTATGTCATCCAAATACTCCTTACTCAAGCCATACCTAATGAATTTAATTTTATCTTCAGGGTTATCAGACACTATTCCTAAAGAAAGACAACGAGTATTACATGTCATGCGTGCACATTTATAGAAAACACCTATTCTTTTAGCTCTTCTTTTTTTAGCATAGGTGCTTTTTCCTAAACCAGACAGATATGAAATAAAAGAGTCAGGAGAGTCACCTGTGAATCGGACCCGTACTTCAATAATCCAACGAATGTCATTAGGAATACCTTTGATCATCAGAAGTCTCATTTGTTCCATGCGAGTTTTGTATACTTTCATCAGAGAGTTTTGAGGGAGAGAAGGAAATTGCTTGTGAATATTTGCGACAACTTCTTCCATCCTAAAATGTGACTTTACCTACAAAAATAAAACACAAAAAAAATAAAACACACCATATCTCAATATATACACAAATTGCATGGGTTGCCTCCCTGCTAGCACTAAGTTTAACGTCGTCAGCTAGACATGACTGCCCAAACGTTAGGCTGGATCTACAAGTATGACACTTTCTTTTTGTCGCTCAAATGATTCTCCCCAGTAGTGCTTGACACACTGGCTGTGAACTTTGAATGTATCTTTGGTTTTGGGATCAAGTAACTCAACAACGTCATAAGGTAAAACCTGAGTAATCATAAATGGACTTGACTACCTTGATTTCAGCTTTCCAGGGAAAATTTTCAACCTTGAATTGTATAACAACACCTGCTGCCTTGGTTTCAGTTGTCTGCGCACTATTTTTCTATCATGTCATTTCTGGGTCTTTTCTATGTATAGTCTGGCATTCTCATAAGCCTGTAGGTGAAATTCCTCCAATTCGTTAAGTTGGTGGAGCCGTTTATCTCCTGCTACTTGTGGATCAAGATTTAACTTCTTCAGTGCCCAGTACACTTTGTGTTCAAGCTCCACTAGCAGATGGCATGCTTTCCCAAACACCATTCGATATGGGGACACACCAATGGGTGTTTTGTAAGCTGTCCGGTAGGCCCATATTGCGCCATCCAGTTTTGTAGACCAATCTCTCCTTGTTGATCCAATGGTTTTCTCCAAGATTCTTTTGATCTTCCTATTTGAAAATTCAACCTGTCCATTTGACTGCGGATGGTAAGCAGTGGCAACTTTATGAGTAACTCTGTTTTTGGATAAGAGTGCATCGAAGTATCTATTGTAGAAGTGTGTGCCACCATCACTGATAATCGCCCGAGGTGTTTCGAAGCCAGTGAAAATATTCTTTTTAAGGACTTTTATCACCACTTTTGAATCATTTGATGGTAGTCCTATTGCTTCAACCCATTTGGAGACGTAGTCTACTGCAACTAGTATATACAGGTTTCTGAATGATAGAACAAAGGGTCCCACAAACTCGGATGTGTGCTATAGTCCAGACAATGGCTTTCTTGTGTTCTCGTAACACTCTCAGCAACTTATCTTCATGTTCTGATGTTAGCGATGAATAAATAATCACAGGTAAATCAGAAGAGTTTCCTAAAAATGCATACCTGAGATGGCTCGGAAGTAGCTTAAGTTCCAACTACGGTGGTTCTTCAATCAAGGGTTTGATTCGTACCTTTTTCGGTAGTTCAAAACTTTCCACCTATGGTGTCGATTTGAAGTGAAATGGTCTGTCACGATAGTTGATACATTCCAGAATTTCATCATCTAGCTCACTGTCAGTCATGTTGTTTATGCAAGCTTCAAGTTTATCTGTGGGGAGTTGTATTGTATCAGTATCCTAAATGATACCATCTACAACATCAATTCTGAAACATACCTCCTCCTTTTCATCACTCGGGAATTTCATGGCTTTGAAAACATTGAATGTAACTTCTTGGTCATGTACTTTCATGGTTAGCTCTCCTTTTTTGTACGTCAATAACAGTTTGACTTGTAGCCAAGAATGGTCTCCCAAGGATGATATGTACATCTTTGTCTTCTTCCATGTCAAAGATAATGAAATCTGCAGGGAAAATGAATTTATCGACTTTAATCAATAAATCTTCCACTACACCTATCGGAAATGTGAGCGATCTGTCAGCAAGCTGTAGAGTAATTTAGGTGGGCATTGCTTCTCCAATTTACAATTTTCTGTAAATAGACAAAGACATCAAGTTAATGCTGGCACCTAAATCACACAAAGCCTTACCGAAGTAATGTTCGCCTATGGTGCAAGGGATGGTGAAACTGCTAGGATCTTTCAACTTTGGGGGAAGCTTCCTCTGAATGATGGCGCTGAATTCTTCTGTCAATGCTACTGTTTCGTAATCTCCCAATCTCTATTTTCGCGACAGAATATCTTTCATGAATTTTACGCAGCTGGGCATTTGTTCCAACGCTTCTGCAAATGGAATGTTGATATGCAGCTTTTTGAAGATCTCCAAAAATCGAGCAAACTGCTTGTCCAGTTTGTGTTTCTGGAGACGCTGTGGAAAAGGTGGAGGTGGAGTAAATTGATCTCGATCATTTTCTTTTGTCTCTTTTTCCTTCATCCGTGGATCTGCTTCACTGCTTTCTTTTGGAACTTCATCAACAGTTGCCTTAACTCCAACATCTTTGTTGATTTCAGTACCACTTTTTAAAGTAATGACTTGACATTGTTCCTTCCCTCTGTTCCTTGGATTTGGTTCTATGTTCCTAGGAAGGTTACCTTGCAGTCTGTAACTCTGAGCATTAGCCAGTTGACCCAACTGATTCTCCAGTGCCTTCAAAGATGCTACTTAGCTTTGAATCAATGATGTTTGGGATTGAAATATATCATCATATGTTGGTTGTTTCTTTTTCATTTGGGCCAGCAATTATGTTATTCCTGGTTCTTTTTCATACTCTTGGCCTTTGTTTTGCTGTTGGAATCTAGGTGGTGGATTGTTCTTTTGCCCTGCAGTGTTGCTCCATGCGAAATTGGGATGATTCCTCCACCCTGGGTTGTAGGTGTTGGAATATGGATTGTTCCCCTGTCTGTTGAAATTGTTTACATAATTCACTGTCACATCATGTTGGTTGAATGATTCTGCCTCTGGTGCTCCTCCATATGGTGAACTTATAGATACAGCATCAACCTTCATGTTAAGAGTATCCAGACTTTTGCAAATTTGATCCAGCTTGGCACTCAATGTTGTGTTGGTTCATACTTCATAGATCTCTGCTATTCGTTGGATCATGCTCCTTTCTGTTGGCCACAAAGAATTATTGTTGGTCATTCCTTCAATTAGGTCCCAGGCCTGATCTTCTCCTTTTTCCATTTAAGCACCTCCACCAGCAGCATCTATTATGGTTCTCATTAGTCCAGAAAGTCCATTATAGAATGTTTGGACTTGTAGCCACTTTGCAATCTCATGGTGAGAACATTTTCTGAGTAAATCCTTGTATCTTTCCCAAGCTTCGCAGAGGGATTTCGAGTCATGTTGGACAAAGGATGTAATATCATTCCTTAGCTTTTCAGTTCTGGCTGGGGGAAAGTACTTTGCAAGGAATTTGGTTGCTAGAGTGTTCCAAGTTGTGATGGAACCTGCTGGTAGTGAATGTAGCCAAGTCTTAGCTCTGTCTTTCAAAGAATATGGAAAATCACACAGTCTCATTGCTTCTTCAGCTGCTCGGTTGTAGTTGAAAGTGCCATAAACTTCCAGGAAGTTGCTGATGTGGGCATTAGGATCTTCAGTTGCATTCACCCCAAACTGAACAGATCATTGTATCATTTGAATGCACATTTTGATGTCACACACATTTTTTGGTAAGAGAGGAAGTACAATACATGAAATGAAGCCGTCAACCACCGAAATAGTTCTGTCTCGAATGGGAATTGGTGGTGCAACCTCAAAGGTTCAGGTTCCATATTGATCAGTGCTTATTGATCTTCTCGCCTTTCCCTTCTCAACTGTCTGATGGTTCTTTTAATTTCTGGGTCAAGCGAACAGATTTCAATGCTTCTGGTTCTTCTCATGTAGTGTCTACGAACTTGAAACAAAAGAAAACAAAAATAATAAGTAAAAACAAATTAGACACAAGTAAATGTATCTAACCTCAAAATTAATAGTGAAAGATAAATAAGTCCCCGACAACGGCACCAGAAACTTGATCGGTGAAATCACACACGTCACAAAAGCACATGTATCGCTCAAGTAGTATAAAATATATCGATCCCACGAGTACTTAATACATAAGCTATCAATTTATGAAGTTAAATATTTACGAGTACCTAATAGATTGGTTTGTTGATTGGATGTTGATTTTAAACTTAAAGACAAGTAAATAAAACAATGCGAAAGTGAATTAAAGGTAAAATCAATATTATAAAACTATCTAGGGTTGTGAATTCTTCCAATATCTTTTAAAGATGAAGTGGTTATCTCATGTTTGTGCAATATATCGGTTTATTAACCTGGAACACGAAATTATACAAAAGCCTTTGTCGATAGTCAAATGCAAATACCTCAAATAACCCAATTAATCATATGTCTATGTCAACCAAGTTACTTGAATTCATTAAGATTAAGTTCCAATTGTGGTTACCCCCGCCCGACAGGTTTATGTCTATCCTGGAAGGAAATCTATTAAGGGGTACCTAATCCTTAAGGAAGATCGTGGGCTATTAAGTCTAAGGTTGAAACCTAAATTCGTCAAGTTCATTTTAAGTTTACCACATCAATCTTATTAATGACCAATTAACAAGAATCATTAAGCTTAAGACTTAATAAATAAACCTTTATATTATCCAAGACACAAAATAACCCCTTATAAACCGGTGATATTGGAATTCATCACAACCCCAGATAACAGGTTTAGTTACGACACATATCTAGGACTAGTAAAAGCTTAAATAAAGTAAATGACATAAAGTAAAGCTTGGAAATTAAAAGGGTAAATAAAGCAATAAAGAAAATGATGGGGTTAGAGGATTCACTTTTATTAGTTCTATTTTAGATATCTCCCTTATTGTAATATATAAACTTTGCATGACATTACCAACCGACCATATAGGCGGTATCCTGATTAAGTCATATTTATGATTAATTCCAACCGACCATAAATGTGGTAGCCAATTTAGTCAGGTTAGAATCAATTTAATTAAGTCCAACTGACCATAAATGCGGTATCCCCTTAAGTCAGGTTTTAAATAGTTTATATATTATAATTAAGGGAGATTAATCTAAATATTAGTAATAAAAGCTGAACCTTTCACCCCAGCAGAGGGGAGTTACCTTCTCATACTGAACAATAAAATAAAGACTGAAAAGTAAAATAAAGAAAGTACTATTGTGTAAAATAAATAATTAAATACATAAACCTGTAAATAAACAAACAAGATACAATCTTCTTAGTATTCTTAAGAAAATCCCCAGAAGAAGGTATGAATTTTCCTTCTGATTTCAGCGTTAATATATAGGTAAGATTCTGCCTCGCGTCGCGACGGGCCACTGATTCAACGCGATCTTTACACGTGGCTGTCGGTAAAAATTTTTGGCTTGACGCCGCGACGCAGAAGGTTTTGTCCGTCGCGATGTTGATGTAAGCAAAGACGTGTACTATCGGCAGCATGGGATGATGACACGTGGCCGGCACACGTTAGTAAGATTTTTATGATGTTGACACGTAGCAGATATATGTTAGCGGTCGCGATGCAGAAGTGTTTCGCGTCGTGATGTAAAATTCCAATTTTGCCCTTTTTTCATCCGATTTTAACCGTTTAAACCCTGATTTGATTCTAGAGAGTCCTGTTATTTTATTTATCTACAAAATAACAAAAAAAAACATCAAAATATTCACAAAACTCAAGAAAACTATACAAAATATTAAGTAAAAGGGTCAGTAAATATTGATATATTTACCGCTTATCAATAGACAATCATATGCCTAACTATTATCATATGAACTTGTCATATGCTAACACAGAAAATGTCTTGCAACCTCATTCTGGCTTCAACAGTCAAAAATCAGAGCAGAAACCTTCCTTAGAAGACCTCATGAGCACGTTTGTTGCTAAAACTTGACAGAGGTTTGAGAAGAATGAGTTGAGGCTGAACAATATTGAAACACACGTGGGCAATATAGGGGCAACAATGAAGTATTTAGAAGTGCAGATTGGGCAGTTTGCTTCTTCCATAGCCAATCAACAAAAATGGGTGTTTCCTAGTAATACTGAAGTCAACCCCAAAGAGCAGTGTCAAGCCATAACCCTCAGGAGCGAAAAATAGATTAAAGATACCTCTCAGGACTTAGGCAGTAAAGAAAAAGAAGCGGCATTTCAGAAGGAAATAGTAACAGAAGAAGAGAAAAGTGTAGCAGCTCCTTCATATAAGCCACCTCATATCCCGAAGACAACTTCGCCATACCCCCAGCGCTTTCAAAATAAGAAATTGGACGCTCGATTTGCTAAGTTTCTTGATATTTTAATAAGATCCATATAAACATCCCCTTCGCAGATGCTTTGGAACAAATGCCCAATTATGTGAAGTTTATAAAGGAAGTGATGTCCAAGAAGAGGAAGCTGGCTGATTTTGAAATAGTAACACTCACAGAGGAGTACAGTGCTATCATACAGAAGAAGCTCCCTCCAAAATTGAAGAATCCTGACAGCTTTACCATCTCGTGCACTATTGGAAATCGATACTTTGGTAAGTCGCTATGAGATTTTGGTGCAAGTATCAATCTCATGCCCTTATCTATCTACAAACAGTTGGGCATTGGTAAGGAAAAGCCAACCACTGTCACATTGCAGCTAGCAGATATATCTCTCATATACCCACGAGGAATAGTAGAGGACATGTTGGTTAAGGTGGATAAGTTCTACTTTCCTGCTGACTTACTTGTTCTTGATATGGAGGAGGATTATGACGTTCCAATTATCCTTGGGAGACCGTTCTTGGCAATAGGAAGAACGGTGATTGATGTGTAGAAAGGTGAACTGAAAATGAGAGTTCAAGATGAAGAAGTCACATTTAGTGTTTTCAGAGCCATGCTGAGTCCTCAAGGTGATGAAGAATATCACATGGTAGATATTGTAGAGAATGGAGTTGGAAACACGCATGATGAATCAGTATTTTAGCAACCTACGAGCATAATACAGCCGTGCATAATTGAAGATCCTTCATAGTAAAAACTGCAGCCATTCCCAAAACACTGTAAATAGAGGAAAAAAAAAGTCAGTGATCACTTGAAAATGATCACTGGGAAGCTCAAGAAGTGGTCAAGTCAATTTTACCACATATGCAGTCCAAAATTGCAACCATTAGTAGACCCTGGAGGACCATCCATAGTTACATTGCCACAACCAGCCGAGCTGTCTTTTTCATGCCATAACAACCAGTGGATACCAAAGAATAAGGCACATGAGATTACACGGTCCGCGACATTGAAGCCAGCATGACCATTTGGGTGGTTGTGTCAAGCTGAAGACGTTAAACTTAGCGCTAGCGGGGAGGCAACTCTTGTATTTAATTATTATTTTTTCTATACTTTAATTTTATTTTCTTGTGTGATATTTTCTTGTGTATTAGTTTGCATATATATTGATACAGGTATTAGCACAACCTATACATCCCGCGCAATAAAATTATGACCAGCAGGAGCCTGATTAACTCCATGCACGGTAGTGCTATTCCTCACTCTTGTTTCTTTATGTTTATCTTACATTGTAGTGATAGTTCCTGCTATTTCTAAAAAAAAATTAAATTAAAAAATTATTTTTTATTTTTAGTCCTAGATAGTAAAACATAAGTCTAATGATGAGTTTATTTGCTTTAGATGAAATCTTAGAAACGATAAGTTCCCAATTGATTTTTATCTGATGCCTTGAGTAGGTGATCTAGGTTAGACTCGTAAGCACTTAACAATAGGTTTTTAACAATAAGAACCTAGGTAGTTGGCAAAGTGATTAGTTGAAGAAATAGTTTGCCGATGAATGACTGTTTGCTTAGATATCTAACTCAATATGCTAGTGTTATGATGTATGGTATGATAAAAAAAAGAAAAAAATATTTGAACGAAAAAAATTGGAAAAAGACAAAGTTAAACCACATGTAACCGATAAGCGTGAAGCTACCCATGGGAGAGTGTTAGGTGTGTTGGAAAAAAAATGAAAAAAAGAAAGGAATAAACCGTACCATACTGAGCATATAATAGGCAAATACATAGTAAATTTGAGATATATAGGTTGGTTTGACCCATTGGATCTCAACTTTCAAGACGAAATCATCGAGTTGGCTTACTTATGAGTCAAGTTGTGATCGAACCTTTTTACACAAACACACTTTGAGTCTGGCTTAGATGATTTATTCAAGAACTTGGATTTTAGTTTCATTTAGTACTTTGAAGGTTCTCTGATTTCATTGATAGGCATTCTTTGAGGACAATATTATGTGTAACTATCGGGACTATTTTATTTTATTTTTATTTTATTATTTTATATTCTTGCATGATTTCATGTGTATGAATGACTTTTTGGGTGTCATCGCTGCAAGCCCTCACGGGATTATAACTCGTCCACTAGGGTCGTCTAGGGGTTTAAAGGCTTGTTGCATACGCTAAATGCAATCGTGATCCCTACGAAAGTGGCCTAGTTAATTTTGTTTGTTTATATTTATTTAGTATTTATTTAGTCTTTTGCTAGGGACTAGTGGGTGTTTGATAAGTGCGGTTTATACCCACTTATTCTTGCATTCTTAGATTTCGTGCCATTTAATGTATGTTGTAGTTTTTTTTTATGTTTTATTGATAGGAAGTAAAATTGTACGTGTTTTGGGATCTTATGGACGCATCGGAAGCACGCATGAAGCTGAAAATAATTAAAACACTCATCCTGAAAATTTGGGGTGGCGTTGCGACGCCCTACAAGATCCATAATACATATTTTCGAGAGTTAGGCACCATAGCGCCAAAAGTGGTGTCGCGATGCCGTGGCAGATTCCCAGAATCTTCAAAAATAAGGGTTCTACATGCAGAATGACTCCAAGACTTTCCTATAAATATAGAGGCTCGTCCAAAACCCTCAAGAGGAGGCTAATACACAATTCAAGAGTTATAAACACATATTTTAGAGAGATTCAAAATAATGGACATCATTAGAGTTTAAAGATAGAAACTAGAAGTTAAACCCGAATCAAATCCATTCGTCTTCAGACGTCATCACCTTCGTCTTCTCTAATCGCTCTTCAATATTTCTCTTTGGATCTATATGAAATATGTGTTTAGAAATCTTGAATTGTGTATTAGCCTCCTCTTTAGGGTTTTAGATGAGCCTTTATATTTATAGGAAAGTCTTGGAGTCATTGTGCATGTAGAACCCTAATTTCTGAAGATTCTGGGAGTCTGCCGCAGCGTCGCGATGCCACTTTTGGCATTGCGGCACCAAACTCTCGGGAAATATGTATTATGGATCCTGTGGGGGCGTCAGAACACTAGAAGTGGCGTCACAACGCCACCTCAAATTTTCAGGATGAGTGTTTTCATCATTTTCAGCTTCCCGCGTGCTTCCGTTGCGTCCATAAGGTCCCAAAACACCTCCATTTTCTCCAAGATCCATATTCCAATGCTTCATACCAATAAAACATAAAAGACACAATAAAATACATTAAATGACATGGAATCTAATAAAATAGTAAGCTAATAATGCAGGAATAAGTGGGTATAAACTGCACTTATCAAATATCCCCAAACTTAAGATTTTGCTAGTCCCGAGCAAAAGACTAAATAAAAACTAAATAAAAATAAACAAGCAAAATTAACTAGGATTACTAGGCCACTTTCGTAGGGATCACTGTTGCATTTAGCGTATGCAACAAGCCTTTAAACCCCTATGCGGCCATAGTGGACGAGTTATAGTCTCGTGAGGGCTTACAACGACGACACCCACAAACGTCATTCACACACATGCAATCATTCAAAAATAATAAAAGCAAATAAAATAGTCCCGATAGTTCTACATAATGTTATCCTTAAAGAAAGTCTATCAATGAAATCAGAGAACCTTCAAAGTACTCAATACAACTCAAATCCAAGTTCTTAAATAAATCATCTAAGTAAGACTCACAATGTGTCTGTGTAAAGGTTTTGTCACAGCTCGACTCCTAAGTAAACCAACTCAATGATTTCATCTCAAAAATTGAGATCCGATGAGTCAAACCAACCTAGATATCTCCAAAGTACTTTGTAATTGCCTTTTTTTGCTCCGTATGGTATGTTTTTTTTTTTCCCTTTTTTTTTCAATTTTTTTCAACACACCCACCCTTTGAGGTAGAGTTTCTCCTCATGGTGGTCCTAACACTCGCCCATGGGTAGCTTCACGCTTATCGGTTATATGTGGTTTAACTTTTTTTTTTCGTTTCTCATGTTTTCATTATTTTTCAAATTATTTTCTTTTATTTTTTTATCAAACCATACATCATAACACTAGCATATTGTGATAGATATCTAAGAAAATGGTCATTCATCGACAAATAATTTCTTTAGCTAGTCACTTTGCCAACTACCTAGGTTCTTACTGCTAAAAAAAATTTATTATTAAGTGCTTACGAGTCTAACCTAGATCACCTACTCAAGACATCAGATAAAAATCAATTGGGAACTTATCATTTCTAGGATTTCATCTAAAGCAAACAAAATTCATCATTAGACTTATGCTTTACTATCAATGATTAAAAAAATTTATAATAATTTTTTTTAATTTTTAAATAGCAGGAACTATGACTACATGCATACACCCCCAAACTTAAAACTTGCATTGTCCTCAATGTAAGATAAACATAAAGAAACAAGAGTGAGGAACAACACTACCATGCATGGAGTTGATCAGGCTCCTACTGGTCAGGATTTGTTTGTGCGGGCTGCGTGGGTCGTGTTACCTTCATAAATAACATGCAAACTAATAAACAAGCAATTAACACAATAAAATAAAGCTCAAGTAAAGAAAATAAAATTAAACGAATGCAAGGGTTGCCTCCCCGCTAGCGCTAAGTTTAACGTCTTTAGTTAGACGCAACCACTCAAGTGATCATGGTGGTTTCAATGTAATGGACCGGGTAATCTCTTGTGCTTTCTTCTTTGGTATCCACCGATTGTTATGACATGAAAAATATACCATGGCAGGCTATGGCAATTTATCCATGGATGGTCGTCCAAGGTCCACTGATGTTTGAAATTTTGGACTGCACATGTGGCAAAATTGACTTGACCACTTTTTGAGTTTCCCATGGATCATCTTTAAGTGAGCACTGACTCTTGATTTCCTCTTTTTATGACGCTTTGGGATCGGTTTCAGGATTGGCTGCAGAGAATCTTCTTTTATGCACGACTGCAATATGCTCGTAGGGTGTTGAAATATTGATTAGCCCTGCGTGTTTGTAATTCAATTCTCTACAATATCTACTCTGTGACATTCTTCATCACCTTGAGGACTTGGCATGGCTCTGAAAACACTAAAGGTTACTTTTTCATCTTAAACTCTCATTTTTAGTTCACCTTTCTCTATACCAATGACCGCTTTGCCGGTTGCCAAGAAAGGTCTCCCAAGGATGATTGGGATGTCATGGTCCTCCTCCATATCAAGGACATGGAAGTCAGCAGGAAAATAAAACTTATCCACATTAACCAAGACATCATCTATTATTCCCTGTGGATGGGTGAAAGATTTATCTACTAGTTGCAATGTGACAGTGGTTGGCTTTGCCACACCTATGCCCAGCTGTTTGTAAATGGATAAGGGCATGAGATTGATACTAGCACCCAAATCACATAATGCTTTACCAAAATATTGATTCCTAAAAGTGCACGGAATAGTAAAGCTGCCAGGATCCTTCAGTTTTGAATAAAGCTTTTTCTGTATAATGGCACTGCACTCCTTTGTGTGTGTTACTATTTCAAAATCTGTCAGCTTCTTCTTCTTGGACATCACCTCCTTCACAAACTTCACATAATTGGACATTTGTTCCAAAGCGTCTGTGAATGGAATGTTGATATGGATCTTTTTGAAGATGTCAAGGAATTTACCAAACTGAGCACCCATTTTCTTCTTTTGAAAGTTCTGAGGGTACGATAGAAGTGTCTTTTTGGGATGGGTGGTGGCTTATATGGAGGAGCAATGCATTGTTCTCTTCTTCTGTTACTGTTTCCTCTTGAAATACCACATTTTTTCTTTACTGCCTAAGTCCTGGGAGGTGTCTTTAATCTCTTTTCCATTCCTGAGGGTTATGGCTTGACACTGCTATTTGGGGTTGACTTCAGTATTACTATGAAATATCCATTTCTGTTGATTGGCTATGGAGAAGCAACTTGCCCAATCTGTACTTCTAAGGACTTCATCGTTGCCCCTTTATTACCCATATGTGTTTCAATGTTTTTCAGCCTCGACTCATTCTTCTCAAACCTCTATGAAGTTTTAGCACCAAACATGCTCATGAGGTCTTCTAAGGAAGGTTTCTACTCAGCTCTTTGATTATTATAGCCAGTATGAGGTTGCAAGACATTCTTTGTATTAACATATGACAAGTTCGGATGGTAATAGTTAGGCATAGGATTGCATCTATAGTTGTTGTAGTTGTAGTATAGTGGTGAGTATTCAGCTTGTCACGCGGGTGACCCGGGTTTGATCCCCGATAAGGGCGTCAAAAACTTATTACGATATTTTATATCGTACTGCAAGTGTACGGTGTCAAGTTTTAGTAAAGATGAGTAAAAAAGTGTCGAACCCACATGGATTATATTCAACTCACACTAAATACTATAATTAGAAAACCTAAATTTATTTAGAAGCAATTTAAAATAATCTGAATCTAAAACTAAAAACTAAATAAGCAAAATATGAATATTAAATTTAGAAAAGATCATAATGAGAGAGATTCTAGAGTCTGATTTCACCTAACTATCCCCTATGTATTTGCTATGCCAATCAATTCTTATTCAGTTGCATTATTTATAAGCCAAGAATCCTATAGTATTCCACTCCCTCTCCCGAGTAATAGTGAAAAGATTATTAATTATTGACTTCGATATCCCTATAAAAATCTAGTAATCAATAACTCGTTACGCTATGTGATTCTTTGTTAACGACATCAAATGGATTATAGATTCTCTCGAACTCTACAAATCTCATAGGTTATAATCTCTAGATCCTATTCAAAATCCCTCTCTCCCGAGCGATAGATTCTAAACATTCATCATCTTAATTTGTGGCAAATAAACTAGAAGCATTAAACACAAGACAATATAAATAAACTAAATCAAAACTTTATAATAATTAAATTGGCAAATAATATATAGTTTCAAGCATAGGCTACATCATCCTCTAGAATAACGGAGTTAGTTCATGACTAAAGAAAAAAATAATGAAATTATGATCAAGAACATAATGGACATCATTGGAGTTTAAAGATAGAAACTAGAAGATTAAAGCCAAATCGAATCCATTCGTCTTCGGACGTCACCGCCTTCGTCTCCTCTTGTCGCTCTTCAATCTTTCTATTTGGATCTCTCTAAAATATGTGTTTAGAACTCTTGAATTATGTATTAGCCTCCTCTTTAGGGTTTTGGACCACCCTCTATATTTATAGGAAAGTCTTGGAGTCATTGTACATGTAGAACCCTGATTTATGAAGATTCTGGGAGTCTGCCGCAGCATCGCGACGCCACTTTTTGCATTACGGCGCCTAACTCTCGGGAAATAGTATTATGGATCTTTTGGGGGAATCGCAACGCCAAAAGTGGCTTCGCAACGCCACCCCAAATTTTTCAGGATGAGAGTTTTCATCATTTTCAGCTTCCCGCGTGCTTCCGATGCATCCATAAGGTCCCAAAACACCTCCAATTGCTCCAAGATCCATGTTTCAATGCTTCCTACCAATAAAACATTAAAACTATAAAATACAATAACTGACATGGAATCTAACAAAATAGTAAGCTAAGAATGCAGGAATAAGTGGGTATAAACCGCACTTATCAGTAATGATGAAAAGTGGTTATAAGATGAACACAATGGTATATTTCTTGAGTGGATTGAGAATACGGTTTATGGTTTGAACATTTTGATTTCTAATTAAATTTTGTATACAACTAAATAAAATTATACATGTCATATTTTATGATTAGGTTTATGAATTGGTAAATATCGGTGAGATTGTCTCAAGAACATTGCAGTGGTTATCACAAGAGCCTTGTCCATTTGTTATAAACACTCGGGCTATGGCATAAATGATTTTCACTTTCTTACACGAGAGCGGGACTCAAATCGAGTAACTGAGAATAGTGAAGTTACTATAGTTACTGAAGCCATACAAGTTGCTACTGCAAAAGACAAGAATCTGATAACTTTAGATATGATGTTTTATGGAGTCATCGAAGAGAATTAGGATCTTGACTACCATGTGTTTAGGATCCGGGTGATGAATTGTGATTGGGTTAAAAATAAGGGTGGTGTGAAGAAGGATCGACTTGGATTTACATTAGTACACTTAAAACGGTTAGGCCACAAATATGATCCTTTCATATTGGCTTCTCAAGCCAAACATGTTTTTTTTTAACTGATCCAAATGATGTAAAGTGGTCAGTAGTATGTCATATGCCTAATACAAGATTTACCAATCAAATCAGTAAGGATGAGGTAGATAATATGATGGAAGTCCCTCCACCACTTCAAGAACTTCCATGTACAAATTTATTAAATGCTACCGATGGTGATTATGTAGTATATGCACGAGATAGCAATGAGGGTATTTGGATTGCCACATGATTTTACTTTTTCAATTGACACGGCTGTAAGTGATTTGTTTTTTTATTTTTAAAACTGTTCGTTAATTTTGAATTTTGACGTGTTAATATGATATGTTGTTTGTCTATTACTGATTAATATGTGTCATGTAACAATTTTTTTTTTTATTTATTTATTGTTATTTCAGGTTAGTTATGTCTAATGAGAGTAAAACTATTATTGAAGATGACTTAACCGAGCACACATATGATGACGATGCTAATGATGAGAATACCTATTCATCAGAAGATGCATGTCCTGATGCCATGCTGACAAAAGGCATTGCCCTTGGAAACGAAGAGTTTCATGTGCCTTGTTTATTTTTTGAAGATCAAGAATATGTTCAGGATTAACCAGAGAGTAGTAATAGAAATAGAGGTGTGACAATTGGCACTAATCAAAACAAAATGAGGAAAAGGATTGGGGGCAAGTTTGTGGTAAGTACAATCAAAGTCAAGAAATTGGTGAGTCCCCACCTCTCAAAAGTCAAGAAACATCAATTCATTTTCATGCCATATAATCCACAATAACTTTTAAATTTAAGCGTATTCTTCATTATTTTCTTCTTGACATGTAATTGTATGATTTATGCCTTTATTTTCTATTTTTGTTCTGCATATTCCACTAGGTGTTCATTGTTTTTTATGTTCTTAAAAATGATGTTTTTTATTTGGATCCTTTGCATGATATTTCCTTTGATGATTTGAAAGACCTCATTACAACATTTGTTTTCAGTTTGTCCATTCTTTATAATTCATATGACTCTATTTATTTTGATACAATAATATTTTATTTTTCTATGTAGTGTCATGTTGATGTTTGCCTCACAAGATGGCAAAGTGAAATGGAATTTTCAAAAACAGTTATGGGCTAGCTTGGCGATGGAACCCGTGAGAAGTGGTACCATGATTCTCATAGGAAGAGGTAGATTCAAGACATACAAAAATGAGCTAATCGATCTAAATAATAACTATGTACTTAAACTACTTGGGAAATGGCTATGAATGATGAGGGCACCGAAATATTAAATTAGGACTAAAAATCCATTTAAAGTGCAGAGGATTCAATTGATTGTTGGAAGTTGAAATGTTTTAAAGGATTCAATCCAAGATATTGAGGTTAAGGTTTTGTTAAGTCTGGATGAGTATGGTTATAGTTACCTGTGTCTTCTAAAGAGGCTCATTTTCAATTATCATCTTACAGAAAACCAAGTAAAATAGTGGAATTTTAAGTTCAATCCAGTTAGTGTTTCTTGGAGTCTTAAGCTTTAATTGTTCTTGTTGCATATCCAAATAGAAATCTTCTAATGACTGTTTTAATAACTATGAAAAGATGAGTAAATTTTATTTTTTTGTTGTTTAATTAATTAATGATTTTTGGTTATTGCCATAATCAATGTTGTTGTGGATTCTTATAGGTTTCATGAGTAACAATAGCGGCCTGCTTTGGATTGGAGTATTTTGTAGTAATTTGAAGTATTTTGCGTCTTACATACATCCGAATATATTATTTGTTCTTTTTGACAAAGTTTGCACCGGATAGATTTGAGTGGTTATTGATGTTCTTTCCATTACTGTCGAAAGTATCAATTTTTATCTATCAAAACAACCTTATTGTGTTAAGATACTTTAGTTTCCACATTGCTTATATATTTGAAGACTTTTGAAGAATTTAGTGTTTGTATTTGGACCTATATATCTATTGAATTTGGATTGTTATGTAACTCCCCAACCGTCATGACGTAATTATATATTTCCTTGTGTATTTACGAGACATATTCTAGTGCTTAATTTTACATTATTAGTATGTACAATACTCGTATGAATTATTTCGAAATCAAGAGGTAGTATTTTTCAGTTTCGCAATATAGTTAGATTTTATTGAGTTATAGGTAACTTTTAAAAATTTTACCTTAACTTGAGCTACCGGCATCGGTGTTTGGTAATCTCTATATCGTCGAAAAGCTTAGATTAAGACCTATAACCTTCACGTTTAACGTATTTTTATATTTTGACCAAAACAAGGTAAAAAATGCATGCATCTGTATGATAAATAGTGAAATTCGTAAATAAACTAGAATTTATTACATGTGACTAAATTATATTATTATTTTAATAATAATAATAAACCGCTTACTATATAAGTCAACTACTATTTATCTTGTCTCTTTCATCTTCACCTCCTCCATTTACGTTTTTCTTCCTCCACAAAATAATAATAATAATAATAATAATAATAATAATAATAATAATATTCCTAGCTCAAACCAACTTAGCAAACAAATAGAATCTCTCAAGTAGGCTTGGTCACGGTTCTGGTTCCGCATTATTTAAAAAAAATTAATATAAATTAAAATATTTTTAATTAAATTAAAAATATTATTATAGAAATATCAACATAATCAAGATCTTCATTGTTAAATTTTGTACTTCACTAATTCATTATTAAATTTTTTTTTTTTTTTTTTTTGCGGTTCTGAAACTGGAATCGGAACCACCAATTTTGATTCCAAACAGCTTTGGTTCCAATTCGGTTCTGGTTTGGAACCGAACCGCACTCGGGCCTTCTCTCAAGTTATCCTTCATGTAAGTAAGTTTCTTTCCCTCATTCTTTATTTTGTGATTTTCTTTTATTTGAATTCTAGATACCTATTGCGAAAATCATGAGATTCAGAGTAGTTATGGCATGATTTACATGTAATCAATGGACTTGAATGATTATATATGCATTAAGGAACCTATTCGCATGAGTTTAAGTTCAATTTGTTCAATTGTAAAAATCTGAATTTTTTTTATTGTTATAGCCGAAAATAGAGAATTAAAATTAGGAATTATGGTATTATTGATAAGGGATTGAGCCAGGGTAATGGGCTTTTTGTATATTGTGAATGAATTATAGTTGATGAGTAGATTTAGTATCCTTGGAAATGGACACCTAGGGACAAAATTTGTTGGGGAAAAAGCTTGATGTTGTAAGGATGTGAATGAGGAAGTTAAGTCTTGAAGGGTGACGAATGCACTTGAAATGGGCTTTGAATGTGTTATGTAAATTTTTATTGTTCCTAACAATGTAAACTATAGAAATGGATTTGATAATGTATTTTTGTTAATGTTGTAAGCTATAGTGATGAGTGGATGATAATGTGGTGTATTGTTGTTAATGTTAAGTGTTTTGATAAATTGATAAGCTTGTGGAATTGATGAAATTTTAAAATAAACAAGTGTCAGTAAGTGCATCGGCACATAATTTGATCATGTATTTAAGTATGTTAAAAATGATAATGATTATGAGAGATGGATAGTGTATTTATGAAAGCTTATTTAGGTACGAGATTTAATTATAATTTTACGTATTTGTTTTGATTTATGAATTCAATATAATATTTATGTTTACGATCTATGTATATACTTAATGTTTTATGATTTAAGAACATGTTTTATGTTCACAAATTAAATTGTAAATTATAAGCTTAAAGTACACGTGTGCATTTTAAATTTTAATTATCGTATTTGATTTAGGTTACAATCTTAAGTATATATTTCAAGTTCATTACTATTTTTGGTTATATGATTTTTTTGCAATACAAGCTTGTCATTCATGATAAAGTTTATGTACGTCTTTGGATTATAATCCCTGCATTTCTTTCGGTTTGTATCTACGTCATGATTTCAAGCTTATGTAATTTAGACCAATAGTCACGCTCAAATAAGTAGATGATGATATGATTCGTGAATACATTGGATTAGATCCAAATCATCAAGGGTTTGGGTTCGTTATAGCCATGAGTTTGGGTGGTTTGATTCAACGATGCATAATCATACGTTATGGATGTGTGTGTGTGTATACAGATTTAAAAGTATGAAGTTGTTGGCCATGTGATATGATTTCAATGTGTCTGATATACGAGTCGTTTAATAATGCTTGATAACTTTGATATGTGTTGTGTGATGTGCCCAACCTGTGGGCTTCTTGTTGAATGATGATGGATAAATGTGTATTTTGTGATGTATTTGAAATGTGAATGGATATTTCTGTTTTCGATATTATGATATTCCTGTTTTCTATTCTTATTTTGCTTTTGCTTGAAGTTTTGATGATATTGATGGTATATGTTTTTGATGATCAATATACAAAGACTTTAAAACTTATTTTGATCGTTAATGATAAAGAAATGTTTATGTCTCGACACTTGTTATATGTTTTGATGTTTTACGATCATGAATATGATTCCACCGAGATGTTTGTGAATGATATGTTTCCATCCCAGCATTTGACTCTTATTTTCACAATTTATGATTTATGATTATGTTGTCGTTGGTGCACTTGTTATGGGGTTCTGACCATCGGAAAATGTCTAACCCATTACTCTATCGACATGGTCATGTTCGTAAACTTATCGGGCAGTGGACGCTCGATAAGTGTTTTGAAAAGATTATTTATAGAAGAAATATTTTAAATAATATGCATTTAATTTCAGCTCAGGTTTCAAAAGACTTATTTTTTACTAAGGTATACTTAGTGTTTGGAGAAATAATTATTTCAAAAGAATTATGTTTTGAAATAGATACATCTTATTTCGTCTATGACATGACATGATATGATGTGTTTCCGCCATGGCTCCTATTTTATGTTTTTATGGTTTTTGAATCTGTCATGACGCTTGTTTAGGCTTTGTTTAACTACAGTGGACTGGCCTGCTATCCTTTGTCGACATGAGCTTGTTTCGTTCATTGTCCAGTCTGTATGGGTGATCCAAAAATTGAACGCTTGTTATATTTCGTACAGTTTAGTTGATTAGGATGCTTATTTTATTTTGTCCAATTGAGTTGATACTGGATGCTTGTTATATTCTGTCCAGCTGGATTGACATTGGATGTTTGTTATACTTCGTCCAGTTGAGTTGATATTAGACGCTTGTTATATTTTCATCCAGTTGAGTTGGTCTTGGATGTTCAAAAAGGATTTACAGAAAACGTGGTTTCAGAATTGATATGGTTTACAACAAAAGGGTTTATAATGAATTTTCAAAATAAATTTTAAATTAAATGGTTTAAGTTCTTTGTTTGATGATGTATATGAGAGTGTTAATGTGGGAAACTTCTTAAGGTATGTGTGTATGTGTGTCTAGTAAGTACAAGATTTGAAAATCAATATAAGTTAAGTTTTTAGGAATTTGTACAGGTATGTATATGTGTAAGATATTCAAATAAGTATGTTTAGTTGATAAATATTATTGTATACGACTTGTATCTTTTTGTCATGCATGGTACGAGCAGGGTTACTTACTGAGCTTTTATCTCACACAAACCAGATTGCTAGTTTTATAGGTTGGCAACATCATCGGTCGGTCATTCAAGCTTTGGATGTTATACCTGAGACGACAGATCACTCAGACTGCAGTCATCCAATCTAAAGTCCTGGTAATGGTTATATATTTAAGAAATCATGTTACATTTGTATCGATCAAAGTGTATTATTACATGTATGTATTTATAAGTATTGAATTGTATGTTTGATTCGGGCATGGAGTCCTGATGTGATTTGAATTATTTTAAGTTTGAATCAGAGGTCATATATGCTTGTTTCATATTTGTAAAGGTCTTTTGGGTGCTTGATTGCGATCGAGATTGCCCATTTTCTAGGCTCATGGAGACGGGATATATATATATTTTGATGAATGGTAAATTAGATTTGCAAATTCTATTTTAGGTAATTATAGAATATATTATTATTTATATATTTTTACAGGTATAATTTTTTATGACAGAAATATATGATCACATATCATGACATAACATAATATTATGTGACAGAAATTTATGGTCACATATAGTGACATAATTTAATATCATGTGACCGAAAAATATGGTCATATATAATTGAATTTCCCGCAAAATTTTTTTTGAATTTTCCCGTCAAAATTTAAAATATAGCGCCAAGTATACTTTTTGATGAACGGTTCCCACTAAAAAAATTATGATAGATTCATAATGCGTAAAATCGGTCACTTATTATGAAGGATTTTTTGTTTATTATATGATGTGACTGCACCTACGACGGAAGATATAAAATCTGTCATTACCCCCTCAAATGTCGATTTTTAACCATCAAGGTAGGTTTTTTTTCACGTAGTAGTTAGAGTTTTCAGTTCATGTTTAAATGTTATAGTTCTCAAGTTATATTTCAGTTTCAAGGCATGTATATAGTTTTCAGACCATGTTAATGTTTTCAGATTATGTCATTTTCGTTATGATTACGTTTTCGTACTCGTTCTTCGGGAGTGGAATCAGGATCGATTTCAATAGGCAATGGATTGATCATCACATAGCTAAACTTTTCAAACTCCAAGACAAGGCGAATGTTCATTTCCCATTCAAAATAGTTCTCGGCTCCTTTCAATTTATTAGAATCTAAAATTTGCACTAATGGATTTGCGGCAGCCATCTACAAGAAAATAATTACACACTAGCAAAACATTTTTCATTTCAATATAAAAACACTAATATAATTACAGATTTTAAATTTATTAGTGCCCTCCCACTACTTTAAGTAATTATGTAATCTCCCTTAACGGAAAAATATAAATTTGACTATCAAAATTTCATAGTAAGATGTGGATCCCATGACATTTATTCTAGCTTCACAATAATGACGGTCTTGGCCTTCATAAACTCATTTAGTAGACCTCTAAGGTCAATCACATTCATGTGACTCATAGTTTGGTGTTGAACCGTTTCTTATCCTCACAATTATTATGGTATTGGATTAAGACGTGTTCCATGTGTATACTTGTCAATGTACACTAATAAGCTTCGTAAAAACATCCTCATAATAATGACAGTATTGGATGATTACGTTAACTCATCAAGCTTCATCTAATTTTTTACCAGAGCGACCTTAGCTCCGAGCACTTATACCCTTACAATAATGACGGTCTCGGGCATAAATAGTAAGAACTCATTCATCTCCGTATTGACAAGACAAACCATCCAATAACGCTCCAACATTACTAATACTATTATTTAAAATAAAGTAATCACCTAATCACGGGGGATCTTCAGGTACATATGTCTGGTAGTCTTCATCATTCCATTAAGCCCATTGTAGAAGGTCTGGACTTACAGCAATTTCGCAATCTCATGATGTGGGCACTTGCACATCATGTCTTTGTATCTCTTTCACACCTCGTATAAGGATTTTAAGTCATATTACATGAATGCGGTGATATCAAGTTCTTGCGGGAGGGAAGTACTTTGCTAGGAATTTTATGGCTAAGTCTGTCCATGTAGTGATCGACCCTGTTGCCAATGACCGAAGCCATCCTTTAGCTCTGTCTTTCAATGAATATAGGAAAACTCTCATGAAAATTGCTTCTTCTACCACACTAGTGAAGTTGAAAGTGCTGCATATTTCTAGGAAATTTTGCACGTGTTCATTTGGATTTTTATTCAGGCGATCGCCAAACTGCACGGATTGCTGTATCATTTGAATACAAGTCTTGATGTCACACGCATTGACTTGAATTGATGGTAGGACGATACAAGATATAATTCCATCGATAATCGGTATTGTCCTGTCTCGAATTGGGATAGGCGATGCTACTGTCCATTGTTCATGCTGATTATCGTTCATGATGCCTGAAATCAAAATAAAAAGGAAAAAGATAAAAAAAAAAAGGGAGAGGTGTCTAGTTAAGAAACTAAAATTGTTCTCATTTTAAAAAAGAAAAATAAATTAAGTCATCGGCAACGGCGCCAAAAACTTGATCGCAAATGTTTTTCTAGCACGCAAGTCACGTATCGTTCAAGTAATACAGTGACTAAAAGTAGAATGTCGAATCCATATGGACTTAATATTTATCTTATTAATACCAAGACTAACCTACTTAACTTAAACTAAACTATTGAGAAAAATAATTAATTTAATAATTTAATTGAAAAGTAAATAAAAATCAAATAATATTTATTGATGAAACCTTATAAGATAGAGGAATAAAGGGTTGCAATTTCACTTAAGTATTTACGCAATGTGTCAATGTATTCTTCATTCAATTGGGTTATTATTACTAATTATTAACCTAGAACACTAAATTATTCACAAGCCTTTTTCGATGGTCAGGTTAACATATTTAGAATAAATCAATTAATTATATATCTATGTTAATTAAATTAAACCGAATTCCTTAAGGTCAGGTTCTAATGTTGGCTACGTGTTCCTTTAGGTATATTTCTATCCTGTAGGGAAATCTATTCAACGAATAAATTACATGCTACCATTCTCACGACTAATCCAAATTTTCTCTGTTCAGTTCCCAAGGATTTACCAAAATAAGCATTCAAGTATAGAAAATAATAAATAATAAATAAAAAACCCAAAGAATAAAAATATGCAAATAATTATTAAAACATGCTTAAGATTCATTTCAACCCTAAATTTAATGATTTAGCTACTCATGATAATCTATAAAAACATGCTAATCATTATAAATACAAAACAAATACTCATAACAAATAAACTAGAGAGAAAAATGGAATAAAGAACTCTTGTTGCAACCTTCGTCTTTAAACTCCAGCATCAGTTGAAGCACTCGTCATTGCCCTGTTCTAGGCATTCTTCAATGTGTTGGAGGCTCCAAATAAGTTATGAGACTTGATTTTAGGTTTTGGGACGAATTAGTTTTTATATAGAAGGTTTAGGAGATGTTTTTGATAAGTACGGTTTATACCCACTTATTCATGCATTCTTACCTTACTATTTTGTTAGATTCCATATCATTTAATCTATTTATAGTTTCTTTTATGTTTTATTTGTTGAAAGCATTGGAACATGGATCTTGGGGCATTTGTACATATTTTGGGACCTTATGGACGCATCAGAAGCATGTGGGAAGAGCGGAAAAAACAAAAATCACCAAACAGAAATTTTGCCTGGCGTCGCGACATCGCTTCATCTCGCACACATGGTAAATGGTCGAGAGTTGGGTGATGTGGCGCCAGTTTCCAGCGCCGCAACGCCCTATCAGACTCCCATAAGCTTAATTTGGTCATGTTTACATGCATAAGAACTCCAAGACTTCTTATAAATATAGAAGCTCCTCCAAAACCCTAAAAGATGAGGCTAATACACAACACAAATACTCAAAACACATATTTTAGAGAGATCCATGGAGGAGGATTGAAGAGAGACAAGAGGAGACGAAGGCGGTGACGTCCGAAGAGGAATGGATTCAATTCGGGTTTTATCATCTAGTTTCTTTTTTAAAACTCTAATGATTTCCATTATGTTCATGACCCTATTTTCATTATTTTTATCTTTAGTCTTGAACTAACTACATTATGCTAGAGGATGATGTAACCTAATGCTTGAACCTATGTATTGTTTGCTAATTTGATTTTTATGAAGTTTTAATTCAGTTTATTTGTATTCTCTTGCTTTTAATGCTTTTTATTTGCTGGCCACAAATTGAGATGATGAATGTTTAGAATCTATCGCTCTGGAGTGAGGGATTTTGAATAGGATCTATAGGATATAACCTCGGAATTTTATAGAGTTCGGGAGAATCTATAATTCCTTTGAAGTCATTAAGAAAGAATCACATAACTTAATGAATTATTGATTACTAGATTTCTATAGGAATATCGAAGTCTGTAATTGATAATCTTTTCACTATCGCTCGGGAGAGGGAGTGGAATACCTTAGGATTCTTGACTTATAAACAATGCAACCGAATAAGGATTGATTGGCATAACAAATACATAAGGGATAGCGAGATGAATTCGGACTCTAGAATCTCTCGTATCTTAGTTTCTCCTCATATCTTAATTATTTATCTTTTAGATTTAACTTAGTCTATTTTAAATTGCTTTCTAAATAAGTTAGATTTATTAATTATAGTACTTAGTGTGCGTTTGATTTCAATCCCTGTGGGTTTGACACTCTCTCACTTATCTTTACTAAAACTTGATACCGTACACTTGCGGTACGATATAAAATATCGCAACAAGTTTTTGGCGCCATTGCCGGGGATTGTTAATTTAATTCACATTAATACTATTACCAAATAACCTTATCTTTAATTTAGATAATTATTTCTATTCATCATTATTATTATTATTATTATTATTATTTTGTATTTTTATTTTGGTTCTTTTTCTTGTCTATCTGTGCTTCAGTGAGTGCGAAGATCCACAAGTCTCGACTCACTCCTGTTTGATCCTGAAACAGAAAGAATAGCGAGGAGACTAAAGAAAGAAAGGACGCTTGAAAAAGAAGCAATGGCGGCTAAAAACATAGAGAACAATCCACGCCATATGACAATCAAAGATCACTTCAAGCCTGTCATAAATGATAATTACTTTGGGATTGCGTAGCCGCCAATCAATGCTAACAACTTTAAGCTGAAACCTTCATTGATCAACATAGTGCAAAAGAATCAGTTTGGGGGTTCAGCTATAGAGGATCCCAACATGCATTTAAGGATGTTCTTAGAGAGGCCAGACACCATAAAGATGAATGACGTGACTAAAGAGGCTATCAGGCTACGCTTATTCTCATTCTCTTTAAGGGATAAAGTGTGGGATTGGATTCAATCAATACAGATGGGGAATATCATGACATGGCATGATATGGCCACGAAATTCTTGAGAGGTTCTTTCCACAAGCTAAATCAGCTCAACTGAGAGCATAAATTAACATATTTAAGCAGTTGGAGACTGAGAATCTGTATGAAGCATGGGATTGAATACAAAATAAAAAATAATAATAATAATGAATAAAAATCTAAATCTAAATAAAAGCTAAGATTATTTGGTAATAGTATTAATGTGAATCAAATTAATAATCCCCGGCAACGGCTCCAAAAACTTGTTTCGATATTTTATATCATACCGCAAGTGTAAAATGTCATGTTTCAGTAAAGATAAGTGAGAGAGTGTCGAACCAACAGGGATTGAAATCAAACTCACACTAAGTATTATAATTAATAAACCTAACTTTATTTAGAAAGCAATTTAAAATAGACAAAGTTAAATCTAAAATATAAATAAATAAGATATTAGGAGAAACCAAGATACGAGAGATTCTAGAGTCCGAATTCACCTCGTTATCCTCTATATATTTGTTATGCCAATCAATCCTTATTCAGTTGCATTGTTTATAAGTCAATAATCCTAAGGTATTTCACTCCCTCTCCCGAGCGATAGTGAAAAGTTATCAATTACAAATTTTGATATCCCTATAAAATCTAGTAATCAACAATTCATTAAGTTATGTGATTCTTTCTTAATGACTTCAAAGGAATTATAGATTCTCCCGAACTCTATAAAACTCCTAGGTTATATCCACTAGATCCTATTCAAAATCCCTCTCTCCCGAGCGATAGATCCTAAGCATTCATCATCTTAATTTGTGGCCAGCAAATAAGAAGCATTAAACGTAAGAGAATACATATAAACTAAATTAAAACTTCATAAAAATCAAATTAGCAAACAATACATAGCTTCAAGCATTAGGTTACATCATCCACTAGAATAATGGAGTTAGTTCATGATTAATGATAAAAATAATGAAAATAGGGTCATGAACATAATAGAAATCATTAGAGTTCAAAGAAAGAAACTATATGATAAAACCTGAATTGAATCCATTCCTTCTCAGACGTCACCGTCTTTGTCTCCTATTGTCGCTCTTCAATCCTCCTCCATAGATCTCTCTCAAATACGTGTTTTGCGTATTTATGTTGTGTATTAGCCTCCCCCATTAGGGTTTTGGATGAGCATATGTATTTATAAGAAAGTCTTTGAGTCCTTATGGATGTAAATAAGACCAAATTAAGCTTTTTGGAGTCTGTCGGGGCGCCGTGGCGTCGGAAAGTGGCACCGTGGCACACAACTCTTGGCCATTTACTATGTGTGCGAGCTGAAATGGCGTCGCGACACCATGCAAAATTTCTTACTGGTGATTTCTATATTTTCCGCACTTCTCGCGTACTTCTGATATGTCCGTAAGGTCCCAAAACACGTACAAATGCTCCAAGATCCATGTTCCAATGATTCCTATAAATAAAACATAAAAGAAACTTCAAATACATTAAATGATACGGAATCTAATAAAATAGTAAGATAAGAATGCAGGAATAAGTGGGTATAAACCGCACTTATCAGTTTCCTACTCAAAAATTGGATACAAGGAGAATTAGGATCGAAATTATCACGTCGCGAAGTACGTTTGCGTGTCACGACTTTCTTCACCAACTTTTGCCTGTGTCGCGATGTGCCAATTTTCTTAACAGCAAAGTAAATTTTATATTCTGTTTAAATTTTGCTCATCCGTGTGTCTCGATACTCTGCTTGAGACAGAACTTGCGTTTTGACTCGAAATTAGACCCTAATTTGTATTTTTTTTTCTTTTATTGTGATACTTAACTTATTAAGTTAAGAGATTCCTCATTTTTAGGCTGATGAAATTCATATATAAACACCACAACATATAACTTAAGATACACTAAAACTCAAGCTTAATTAAGATAAACCTAACAACATATGTCAATCTATGCATTATGAGTTCCCTGTAACTAGTTGATGAGTGGTAAATAGATCACTATTTTCCACTCATCTGACTTAATATTTTGTATAGTTTCTTGAGTTTTGTGAATATTTTGATGTGTTTTGTGTTATTTTGTAGATAAATAAAATAAAAGGACTCTTTGGAGGCATTTTGGGGCCAAAATAGCGGAAAACAGATAAAAAGGGTAAAAATGTAAATTTCCTGCTAAAATGCGCCGTTTTCTAAAATATGTCATGCTAAAATACGTTGCCTGCTATCAAATGTCGCTAACGTGCGCCGGACACGTGTCACAATCAGAGAAGTTTGCTAACATACTCACTTGTTAAAGTGTGTCGTGCCATGTGTCACCATCACATACTGCCGACAATCATCATCAACACGTGTCAATGCTGACGTCAGTGTTACGATGCGCAATAACTTTCCGCATCACGACGTCGACATAATTATTGAGCTGCCAACACTGACCCCGCCATGTGTCCTCATCTCCGGAAGTTCCATGCCACGCGCCCACCATCAACCGAGGGTCGCGACGCGCAATGTTCCACGCGTCGCGACACGTGAGGCCAATTTTTACCAATAAATTGAGGCCGAATTTCAGAATTCATTTCATACTTTCTTCTAAGGAATTCCTTAAGAATACTAAGAAGATTGTATCTTGTTTGTTTATTTACAGCTTTCAGTATTTAATTTTTGCATTAGTACTTTCTTTTATTTACTTTTCAGTCATTACTTTCAGTATTTAATTCTATTTACTTTACGCAGTTTTAATTTCTGTTCTTTACTTTTCAGTCTTTATTTTCTTCATTTAGCATGAGGAGGTAATTCCCCTCTCCCGGGGTGAAATGTTAAGCTTTTATTACTGATATTTAGATTAATCTCCCTTAATTATAATATATAAACTATTTAAAACCTAACTTAATGGGATACCGCATTTGTGGTTGGTTGGACTTAATAAAATTGATTTTAACCTAACTAAACATGGATACCGCCTTTATGGTCGGTTGGAATTAATTATAAATTTGACTTAATCAGGATACCGTCTATATGGTCGGTTGGTAATTATCACGCAGAGTTAATATATTATAATAAGGGAGATATCTAAAATAGAAGTAATAAAAGTGGATCCTCTAACACCCATCATTTTCTTTTTTTGTACTTTTCCCTTTTTTAATTTCCAGCGTTTACTTTCAGCATTTACTTTATTTAATTTCCAGCATTTACTTTATGTCATTTACTTTATTTAAGTTTTTACTAGCCTTAGATATGTGTGGTAACTAAACCCGTTATATGGGGTTGTGATGAATTCTAATATCACTAGTTTATAAGGGGTTTTTTTACGGTTTGGGAAATATAAAGGTTTATTTATTGAGTCTTATTCTTAATGCTTCTTGTTAACAGGCCATTAATAAGATTGATCTGGTAAACTTAAAATGAACTTGGGAAAGAGATTTTAGGTTTAAGACCCTAGACTCAATAGCCCACGATCTTCCTTGAGGATAGATAACCCTTTAATAAGTTTCTTTACAGGATAGGAATATATCTTTCGGGCAGGAGTAGCCATAATTGGAACTTAATCTTAATGAATTCAGGTAACTTGGTTGACATAGGAATATGTTTAATTGGGTTACACTGGGTGTTTGTATCTGACCATCGGAGAAGGCTTTTGCATATTTTCGTGTTCTAGGTTAATAAACCGATATATTATGCAAACGTAAGATAACCACTTCATCTTTAAAAGATATTGGAAGGATTCAAACCCTAGATAGTTTAATAATATTGAATTTTCCTCAATCTTCTTTAGTGTTATTTTATTTACTAGTTTTAAATTTAAAGTCACCATCAAATTTTAACAATAAATCCATTAGATACTTGTAATAAATTTGGCTTCATAAATTAATAGCTTAGGTATTAAGTCCTCGTGGGATCGATACTTTATATACTACTTGAACGATACGTGCGCTTGCGTTATACGTGTGTGATCACACCGGTCAAGTTTTTGGCGCTATTTCCGGGGACTTATTTAACTTTCACTATTAATTTTGGGGTTAGATACCTTTACTTGTATCTAATTTCTTTTTACTTATTGTTTTTGTTTTCTTGTGTTTCAGGTTCTCAGATACTACATGAGACGAACCAGAAGCTTTGCAATTCGACCGTTTGACCCAGAAATTGAAAGAACCATCAAACAATTAAGAAAGGAAAGGTGAGAAGGCCAAGAAGCATTAATCAACATGGAACCTGAACCTTTGGAAGTTGCACCACCAATTCCCATTCGAGACAGAACCATTCCGGTGGTTGACGGATTCATTTCCTGTATTGTACCTCCTTCTTTACCAGCAAATGCGTGTGACATCAAAACATGCTTTCAGATGATACAGCAGTCAGTCCAGTTTGGGGGAATGCAATTGAAGATCCTAATGCCCACATCAGTAACTTCCTGGAAGTTTGCGGCACTTTCAATTATAACCGAGCAGCTGAAGAAGCAATAAGACTGCATGTTTTTCCATATTCTTTGAAAAACAGAGTTAAGGCTTGGCTACATTCACTACCAGCAGGTTCCATCACAACTTGGAACACTCTAGCCACCAAATTCCTTGCAAAGTACTTTCCACCAGCCAGAACAGCAAAGTTAAGGAATGACATCACATCCTTTGTGCAACATGACTCATAATCCCTCTGTGAAGCTTGGGAAAGGTACAAGGATTTACTCAGAAAATGTCCTCATCATTAGATTGCAAAGTGGCTACAAGTCCAAACTTTCTATAATGGACTTTCTGGAATAATGAGAACCACAATTGATGTTACTGCTGGAGGAGCTCTAATGGCAAAATGAGAAGATCAAGCTTGTGATTTAATTGAAGAAATGGCCAACAACAATTCTTTGTGGCCAATAGAAAGGAGCATGATCCAATAAATCATAGGAATTTATGAAGTTGGAGCCAACACAGTAGTAAATGCCAACCTGGATCAGATATGCAAATTCATGGAAACTGTTAACATGCAAGGCAATATTGGATCCACAAGTTCACCATATGGAGGAGCACCAGAGACTAACCAATATGAAGAGATGGTGAATTATGTCAACAATTTCAACAGACAGGGGAACAATCCATATTCCAACACCTACAACCCAGGGTGGAGGAATCATCCCAATTTTGCATGGAGCAATAATTTAGGGCAAAAGAATAATCCACCACCTGGATTCCAACAGCAAAATAAAGACCAGGAGTATGAAAAAGAACCAAAAATAACATAAGTGTTGGCCCAGTTAAAAAAGCAAAAAGAAAAATACGATGCTTTAGCAGCTACGGTTCAAAATCAAGTAGCATTGAATCAAAGCCATTCAGCTTCTATGAAAGCACTGGAGAATCAAATGGGACAACTGGCCAATGCTCAGAGTTATAGACCGCCAGGAAACCTTCCCAACAACACATAACCAAATCAAAGAAATCGAGGGAATGAGCAATGTCAAGCCATCACCTTGAAAAGTGGTACTGAAATCAACAAAGACGTTGGAATCAAGGCATCTATTGAGGAAGTTCTAAAAGAAGTAGTTCCAAAGATGGAGGAAAAAGAAGCAAAGGAAAAAGATCAAGAAAAATTCACTCAACCTCCACCTTTTCCACAGCGTCTCCAGAAAAAAAAAAACTGGACAAGCAGTTTGCTCGATTCTTGGAGGTCTTCAAAAAGCTGCATATCAACATTCCATTTGCAGAAGCATTGGAAGAAATGCCCAGTTATGTCAAATTCATGAAAGACATTCTTTCATGAAAATGAAGATTGGGAGATTACGAGACAATATCATTGACAGAAGAATGTAGCGCCATCATTCAGAGGAAAATTCCCCCAAAGTTGAAAGATCATGGCAGTTTCACTGTCCCATGCACCATTGCAGAATATTACATCGATAAAGCTTTGTGTGATTTAGGTGCTAGTGTTAATTTGATGTCTTTTTCGATTTATAGGAAACTGCAGATTGGAGAAGCAATGCCCACCTCAGTCTCTCTGTAACTTACTGATAGAACGCTCGCATTTCCGAGAGGTGTAGTTGAAGATGTGTTGGTCAAAGTTGACAAACTCATTCTCCCATCAGATCTCATTATCATTGACATGGAAGAAGACAAAAATGTACCTATCATCATCGGGATACCATTTTTGGCTACAGGTCGAACTGTTATTGATGTACAAAAAAGAGAACTAACTATGAAAGTGCAAAACCAAGAAGTTACTTTAATGTTTTCAAAGCCATGAAATTCCCGAATGATGAAAAGAAAGAGGAATGTTTCAGAGTTGATGTTATAGATAGTATCATCCAGGATACTGATGCACTGCCACTTCCCATGAAGAAACTTGAAGCTTGCATCACCAACATGACTGGCAGCGAGCTAGATAATGAAATTCTGTAATGTATCAACTATCTTGACAAACCTTTCGCTTCAAATAGACACCACATGTGGAAAGTCTGGAACTACCAAAAAAGGAACGAATCAAGCCTTCGATTGAAGAACCACCGTAGCTAGAGTTGAAGCTACGTCTGAGTCATCTCAGGTATGCATTCTAAGGAAACCCTTCTTAATTACTTGTGATTATCTCTTCTTTGCTAACATTGGAGCAGGAAGATAAGTTGCTGAGAGTGTTACGAGAACACAAGAAAGCCATTGGCTTGACTATAGTAGACATTCGAGGCATTAGTCCATCATTGTACATGCTAAAGATTCTGATGAATGATAAGTACAAACCCACAGTGGAGCATCAACGGAGACTCAATCCAATCATGAAGGAGGTCATTAAGAAAGAAATTATCAAATGGTTGGATGTCGGCATCATCTACCCCATCTCTGACAGCACGTGGGTGAGTCATATGCAGTGTGTGCCAAAGAAATGAGGAATTATTGTAGTCACAATTGAAAAGAACGAGCTGATTCCAACAAGAACGATGACTGGATGAAGAGTATGCATGGACTACAGGAAGCTGAACAAAGCAACAAGGAAAGATCATTTCCCATTACCATTTATTGACCATATGCTAGACAGATTGGCGGGACATGAGTTCTATTGTTTTCTGGACGGATACTCGGGGTATAATCAGATTGCCATCGCCCTAGAAGATCATTAGAAAACCACTTTTACATGTCCGTATTGTACTTTTGCCTTCCGCAGAATGCCATTTGGACTATGTAATGCCCCTACCACATTTCACGTTGCATGATGGCCATCTTCTCAGACATGCTGGAACAAAGTATGGAGGTCTTCATGGATGATTTCTCTGTGTTTGGAGATTCTTTCGACCACTGCTTGCAAAATCTAGAACAATTTTTACAAAGGTGCGAAGATACCAACCTGGTACTCAACTGTGAGAAATGCCACTTCATGGTGCATGAAGACATTGTGTTGGGACATCGAATATCACAAAAGGGAATCGAGGTAGACAAATTAAGGATCAAGATAATTGAAAAACTACCTCCACCAACATCAGTCAAAGGGATTCGGAATTTTCTCGGACATGCATGCTTTTACAGAAGATTTATCAAAGACTTCTCAAAGATTGCTAAACCTCTGTGCAATCTTCCGGAGAAAGATGTACCTTTCAATTTCACCAAAGAATGCCACGAAGCTTTTGAGATCTTAAAACAGAAGCTGGTCTCTGCCCCCATCATAGTAGAACCAGACTGGAATCTTCCATTTGAAGTGATGTGTGATGCTAGTGACTTTACTGTAGGTGCAGTTTTGGGACAATGCAAAGCCAAAATTTTCCACACCATTTACTATTCCAGTAGAACTCTAAATGAAGCTCAACTCAACTACACAACTACTGAAAGGAGTTGCTCACAGTTGTGTTCGCTTTTGATAAATTATGCTCCTATCTGCTAGGTCCCAAAGTGGTGGTCTACACAGATCATTCAAAAATCAAATATCTGATCGCGAAGAAAGATGCCAAACCTAGATTGATCTATTGGGTGCTTCTACTGTAAGAATTTGACGTGGAGATCCGAGACCAGAAAGAGACAGAAAACCAAGTGGCAGATCACTTATCAAGGCTCATAATGGAGAAACAGCTGGCAATGAACTGACAATCAAAGAAACTTTTCCAGATGAACAGTTGTTTGCCATGAAACAACATGATGTCCCTTGGTATGCTGACTATATCAATTACATAGTATCGTGAAAATGGCCGTTGGAATTGACTCTTCAGCAACAAAAGAAGTTCTTCAAAGAAGTCAAGCACTATGTATAGGATAAGTCGTACATGTTCAAACCTTTTGCTGATCAATTACTGAGACGTTGTGTTCCAGAGGAGGAGGTCAATAGTGTCTTGCGGCATTGTCATTCATCACCATACGGCAGACACTTCAGTGGGAATAAAACTGCAGCCAAAGTCCTACAATCAGGTTTGTTCTGGCCCACTCTTTTTAAATATGCTTACTTATTTTCTCTTCAATGTGACAGGTGCCAGAGAACGGGAAATATTTCAAGGAGAAACAAAGGACCTCTGTAATACATTTTGGAAGTGGAGATATTTGATGTATGTGAATTAATTTTATGGGACCCTTTGTTCCATCATTTGGAAACCTATACATACTAGTCGCAGTAGAATATCTCTCCAAATGGTTTGAAGCAATTGCACTGTCGTCAAATGATTTAAAAGTGATGATAAAATTCCTTAAAAATAATATTTTCACTCGCTTCGGAACTCATTGAGCAATTATCAGTGATGGTGGAACACATTTCTGTAACAAATATTTCGATGCACTCCTATCCAAATACGGAGTTACTCATAAAGTTGCCAATGCTTACCATCCACAGTCAAATGGACATGTTGAAGTTTCAAACAGGGAGATCAAAAGAATCTTGGAGAGAACCGTTGCATCAACAAGGAGTGACTGGTCTGAAAAATTGGATGACGCACTATGGGCCTACTGGACAGCTTACAAGACACCCATTGGTATGTCCTTATATCAAATGGTTTTTGGGAAAGCGTGCCATCTGCCAGTGGAGCTTGAACACAAGGCGTACTGGGCACTGAATAAGTTAAATCTAGATCTACAAGTAGCATGAGAGAAACGACTCCACCAACTCAACGAATTGGAGGAATTTTTTTTACAGGCTTATGAGAATGCCAAACTGTACAAAGAAAAGACGAAGAAATGGCATGATAAAAAAATATTATGCAGACAACTGGAGCCAGGGCAGCATGTGTTGTTATACGATTCACAGTTGAAACTTTTCCTTGGAAAGCTGAAATCAAAGTGGTCAGGTCCATTTGTGATTACTCAGGTATTACAATACGAAGTTGTTGAGATATAAAACCCCAAGTCCAACAACACATTCAAATTTAACAGCCAGCGTATCAAGCACTACTGGGGAGAATCAATTGAGAGACAAAAATAAAGTGTCACACTTTCAGATCCACCTAACGTTCGGGCAGTCATGTTTATCTGACGATGTTAAACTTAGTGCTAACTGGGAGGCAACCCGTGCAATTTGTGTATATATTCAGATTTGGTGTGTTTTATTTTTGTGTGTTTAATTTGTGTAGGTAAAGTCACATTTCAGGATGGAAGATGTTCTCGTAAATCTTCACAAGCAATTTCCTTCTCTCCCTCAAAACTCTCTGATGAAAGTCTACAAAGCTCGCTTGGAACTAATGAGACTATTGATGATCAAAGGTATTCCTAATGACATTCGTTGGATTATTAAAGTACAGGTTCGATTGGCAGGTGAGTTTTCTGACTCTTTTGTTTCATATCTGCCTGGTTTAGGAAGAAGCACATATGCTAAAAAGAGAAGAGCTAAAAGAATGAGTGTTTTTTTTTTTTATAAATGTGCTCGCATGACATGTAATACTCGTTGTCGTTCTTTAGGAATGATGTCTGATAACCGTGAAGATAAGATTAAATTCATTAGGGATGACTTTAGTAATGAGTCATTGGATGACATATCTAAGACTCTTGAGACGCATTCCAGTGGGTATATGCATCATATAATTCACATGTTATATACACAATTCCGAAAAGAAAGAGAACAATTTAGTCTCAGGAATCTGACTTTAAAAGACCCTATTTGCCAATTTATAAAAAAATTGGATGGGAAACTTATCTCTGACGCATAGACGTCATTCAAGCTGTTACTTCTTGTAAATATTATTTTCTCTTTGTATATATCAAATAATTATGATTTGTTTTGTTATTTTATTTTATTTTCTCTGACATGATCCAGACTTTTTGACTATCACGATATATTTTACTGTTTAGCTAATAATTGTCATTTGGCTGGTACTAGTGCTATTATTACTCACCATTTTTCCGGTGTTATAAATTCAACTCATCATTGCACTTTTGAAGGCATCCAGATTTGAGAAAGAAATAAAAAATAGAAGCCACTTCAAGATGACGAGTTGTAAACATCTGTGTGTTTTGCGGTACTAGTGTTGTTTCTAAGCCAGAATTCGTTGCGGCAACACAGGAATTGGGTAGAGTCATTGCTGAAAGGAATATGCACTTAGTATATGGCAGTGGTAATCTTGGACTAATGGGGATCATTTCAAGGGCTGTACAGGAAGGAGGCAGTCAAGTCTTGGGAATCATCCCAACATCTTTGACGGAGGCGAATCTTATAGGACAATCAAATAGAGAAGAACTAATCATACCAGGTATGTCTGAACGACTGGTGGAAATGATTAACCGTGCTGATGCCTTTATTGCTTTGCCAGGTGGCTTAGGCACGATGGAGGAAATTTTTTCAGTACTATCTTGGGCGAACTTCAACATACACCAGAAACCGATTGGATTGTTTAATGTTGATGGATTTTATTATTTTCTTTGTATGTTTCTTGATGATGCCCAGAGAAATGGATTCGTGTCAAAACCTGTAAAAGAACTCATCTTTACTGCCAGAACTGCCCATGATTTATTTGACCAAATCTTAGCCTTTGAACCACAAATTTACCCTATCTTTTCCAAGATAAACTGGTCTGATAATGATCGTGGTAAGAAGCGTCGGATAACTGTGGATCTTAACCTTTAATTTTCTTTCTAGATGTAGAATTTCAGCTAACCATGTACTATCTTCTAAACTCATCTTCTACTTTTTAAAACATTGGGGACAATGTCTCATTTAGGTTTGGGGGAGGGGAATAGTTGACTAGTATCTTGTTTTTATTGTGTTGTTTTTATTTGATTTTTAGTCAAAACTTTTCAAAAAAATTAAAAAAAATTAAAAAAAAAATTCTATAAAAATTTAAAAAAAATATTTTGTGTTTTTGTGTTTTTAATTTGATTAATCAAGTGAAATTGGTGTGAGATAGATGTGTAAGGAATTTCCACTCCTGAGACGTATCTCAACCTATTTCGTAACAAGTTAATTTTTGTTTATTTCCTTTTGAATTATTTAATTTTTGAATTCTCCATAAAATTAATTAAAATGGATTTTCATATGCTCAGTTGACAGGTATTATCAACATGCATGGTAACATATGGACATGAGTTGTAATTGAAAAGTTTATAATATTTAGTGCTCTAGTTTAATTGGAAGAAGCATCTAAAAAAGCCATGGAATAAAAAAAAATCTACATCTGAGATCCGGGTAATTAAGTCTGTAGGGGTGTCTTAAAACCTAGCGTCCTAAAGCCAACTGGTTTGGGAGTCACTGACCCAAAGCTCGCTACATGGATCAAAAAGATGTTATAAAAATAAAAAGAGACATCTGAAATCCGAGTAATGAAGTCTGTAGGGGTGTCTTAACACCTAGTGCCTTAAAGCCAACTGGCTTGGGAGTCACTGACCTAAAGCTCGTTACATGGATTGAAGTTGTTGCTTTATTTACTTTTAAAAAAAAATCAGAAAAATATTACATTGCTAAAAAAAAGGTGTGAATTCTGATATAACTTTAGGACAAAAATATTGCTCTCTTTTCAACTACACTTGTTAATACTGTGGGCACAGTGACTTGATTAATATTTTGTTGGTTGTGTATATGAAGAATGGTAAAAATAATCAGAGAATTTTCTTATTCGGTAATTTAGTAAGAAAGAAAACAACTCTTAACTTGGATAAGAAGTTTCACTTGTTTACTCACTAACTTCTTTATTCTTTTTTCAATGGCTTTTTGCTTTTGTGTGCATTAGTTTTATATTGACGTTTGTGGGTATCATTGCTGTAAGCCCTCACGAGACTACAACTCGTCCACTAGGGACACCTAGGGGATTAAAAGCTTGTTGCATACGTTAAATGCAACCGTGATCCCTACGAAAGTGGCTTAGTTTAATGTTTATTTTAAAGATGTTTATGTTATTTTATTTTGTTGCTTTGCTCGAGGACTAGCAAAATGTTAGGTTTGGGGGTGTGATGAGTGGTAAATAGATCACTATTTCCCACTCCTTTGACTTAATATTTTGTATAGTTTCTTGAGTTTTGTGAATATTTTGATGTGTTTTGTGTTATTTTGTAGATAAATAAAATAACAGGACTCTCTGGAGGTATTTTGGGGCCAAAACAGCGGAAAACGAACAAAAAGGGTAAAAATGTAAATTTCCTGCTAAAATGCACCGTTTTCTAAAATGCGTCGTTTGCTAAAATATGTCGTGCTAAATGCGCCGCCTGCTATCATATGCCGCTAACATGCGCCGGACACGTGTCACAATCAGAGAAGTTTGCTAACATGCGCACTTGCTAACGTGCGCCTGCCACATGTCAACATCACAGCAAAACAGCTAAAGTGCGCCATGCCACGTGTCACCATCACATGCTATCGAAAATCATGATCAACACGTGTCAATACTAAAGTCAACGTCGCGACGCGCAACAACTTTCCACGTCTCGATGCCGACTTAATTATTGAGCTGCCAATGCTAACCCCGCCACCTGTCCCCATCTCCGGAAGTTTCGTGCCACGCGTCCACAATCAACCACGCGTCGCGACGCACAATGTTCCAATTTTTACCTATAAATTGAGGCCGAATTTCAGAATTCGTTTCATACTTTATTCTAAGGAATTCCTTAAGAATACTAAGAAAATTGTATCTTGTTTGTTTATTTACAGCTTTCAGTATTTAATTTTCGCATTAGTACTTTCTTTTATTTAGTTTTCAGTCTTTACTTTCAATATTTAATTTTATTTACTTTACCCAATTTTACTTTCAGTTCTTTACTTTTCAGTCTTTATTTTCTTCATTCAGTATGAGGAGGTAACTCTCATCTCCTAGGGTGAAAGGTTAAGCTTTTATTACTAGTATTTAGATTAATCTCCCTTAATTATAATATATAAACTATTTAAAACTTGACTTAATGGGATACCGCCTTTATGGTCGGTTGGACTTAATAAAATTGATTTTAACCTGACTAAACATGGATACCGCCTTTATGGTCGGTTGGAATTAATTATAAATTTGACTTAATCAGGATACCACATATATGGTCGGTTGGAAATTATCACGTATAGTTAATATATTATAATAAGGGAGATATCTAAAATAGAAGTAATAAAAGTGGATCCTCTAACCCCATCATTTTCTTTTATTGTACTTTTCCTTTTTTTAATTTCCAGAATTTACTTTATGTCATTTACTTTATTTATGTTTTTACTAGCCTTAGATATATGTGGTAACTAAACCTATTATCTGGGGTTGTGATGAATTCCAATATCACTTGTTTATAAGGGGTTATTTTACGATTTGGGGAAATATAAAGGTTTATTTATTGAGCCTTATTCTTAATGCTTCTTGTTAACTGGACATTAATAAGATTGATCTGGAACTTAAAATGAACTTGGAAAAGAGATTTTAGGTTTAAGACCCTAGATTCAATAGCTCACGATCTTCCTTGAGGATAGATAACCCTTTAATAGATTTCCCTATAGGATAGGAATATACCTGTCGGGCGGGGGTAGCCATAATTGGAACTTAATCTTAATGAATTCAGGTAACTTGGTTGACATAGGAATATGATTAATTGGGTTACACAGGGTATTTGTATCTGACCATCGGAACAGGCTTTTGGATATTTTCGTGTTTCAGGTTAATAAACCGATATATTACGCAAACGTAAGATAACCACTTCATCTTTAAAAGATATTGGAAGGATTCACAACCCTAGATAGTTTAATAATATTGAGTTTTCCTCAATCTTCTTTCGTGCTATTTTATTTACTAGTTTTAAATTTAAAGTCACCATCCAATCAAACAATCAATCCATTAGATACTTGTAAAAAATTTGACTTCATAAATTAATAGCTTAGGTAATAAGTCCTCGTGGGATCGATACTTTTTATACTACTTGAACGATACGTGCGCTTGCATTATACGTGTGTGATCACGCCGGTCACTAGTACAGATAAATATTCATACCTACAACTACTAAGGTATATGAGGAATTACATGATCTACCTAATCGCCCCACCTCGGCCTCAAAATCTAGGCCGTGATTTAAGCTAATTAATGATATATATTCAGGTCAATGTAGCATTAAATGATATAAATTTGTCTACCATCATTTTTTATTGAATTGACTTAAATTAATGACTAGATGTTGAGATATAGATTTAAGTCAAAAGTTTATATTTATATATATATATTTTAAGTCAAAATGTTATGTTTTTATATATATAAATTTAAATTTTTAACTTAAATCTAAACATCAAAATAATGATCATTGATCTCATATAATCAAAGAGCCACATATGTTTTTTCTTTTATTTAAATTTTTTATTTATTTAAAAAATTTAAATCTTATTCTCAATTAGATACATCATCAAATCTTTTATTATTATAAGAAAATAACATTTTGAATTTTATTCAACAAATGTCAAGACTAAGCCCCATACTTATTTAAGTTAAAAAAACAAACGAAACTATATTAAAATCCATAATTTTTTTTTTGTGTATTTTAATTAGATCATTAATTGAATAAGTAAAGAGAACCTTTATTGGAATCTAATTATATATATATATATTATATATATATATATTATATTTATAAGCATATATTGTTGTTATTTGGTCTACATAGCCTATACTGTACCAAAGATTCACACTGGGGTATTAAAAACGCTGGAAATTGGGCCATGTCACTGGAAAAGCATTGTGCATTATTAACACTTTAATTCAATAGAGGCAGCTTCGAGGGGATAGCATTAGATGAATTATTATTGATAAAAAATTATAGATAATGTGAAAGGAATATTAAATTATGTATAGTGTGGTGTACATCAATTTTCAAAAAAGGCGGGACGATTATACTGGGTAATATATTAAAATAAGGTTGGCCATAGGGAGTTATTGTTAGTCATCTCTTCCAGAAATCCCAATGCAATATTTTCATCTTTGGCCATTAGCACACCTCCAGTTGCTGCGTCTACGCCAGTCTTCATAATTCCATTAAGCCCATTGTAGAAGGTCTGAACTTGTAGACATTTCACAATCTCATGATGTGGGCACTTACGCAGCATGTCTTTGTATCTCTTCCATGTGTCATATAAGAATTCTGAATCATATTGAGTGAATGAAGTGATGTCATTACGCAGTTTTGTTGTTCTTGCGGGAGGGAAGTACTTTGCTAGGAATTTTATGACTAAGTCTGTCAATGTAATGATCGACCTTGTTGGAAATGACTGAAGTCATCCCTTAGCTCTATCTTTCAATGAATATTGGAAAACTCGCATGAAAACTACTTCTTCTGCCCCTCTAGTGAAGTTGAAAGTGATGCATATTTCTAGGAAATTGTGCATGTGTGCATTTGGATCTTCATTCGGGCCACCCCCAAACTACATTGATTGCTGTATTATTTGAATACAAGTCTTGATGTCGCACGCGTTGACCTGAAGGGGTGGTCGGACGATACAAGATATAAGTCCATTAATAATCGGTATTGTTCTGTCCCAAATTTGGATATGCGCTGCCACTGTCCGTTGTTCAGGTTGATTATCATTCATGATGTATGAAATCAAAACAAAAAGAAAAAGGAGAGATGTCTAGTTAAGCAAGTAAAGTTGTCATGATTTTAATAAAGAAAAATAAATTAAGTCATTGGTAATGGCGCCAAAACTTGATCGCGGTTTTTATTTTTTCTAGCACGCAAGCGCTTATCGCTCAAGTAATACAATGACTGAAAGTTGGGTGTCGAACCCACAGAGACTTAATATTTATCTTATTAATACCAATAATAAGCTACTTAACTTAAACTAAACTATTGAAAAAATAATAATTAATTTAATGATTTAATTGAAAAGTAAATAAAAATCAAATAATATTTTTTTTAAGAAACCTTATAAGATAGAGGAACCTAGGGTTGCAATTTCACTTACGCATGCACGTAATGTGTCTAGACACTCTTCATTCAATTAAGTTGTTGTTACTTTAACCTATAGCACTAAATTATTCACAAGCCTTTTTCAATGATCATGAGAATATATTCGGAATAAATCAATTAACTAAATTAAACTGAATTTCTTAAGGTCGAGTTCTAATATTGGCTACGTATGCCCTTTAGGTATATTTCTATCATGCAGAGAAATTTATTCAACGAATAAATCACACACTATTATTCCCACGGCTAATCCAAATTCTCTTTGTCAAGTTCCCAAGATTTACCAAGACTATTTTATTATTTTCCAAACAAATAAAATAAGCATTCAAGTATAGAGAATAATAAATAATCAATAACAAATCCAAAGAATAAAAATATATAATAATTATTTAAACATGTTTAAGATTCATTACAACCCTAAATTTAATGATTTTAACTACCCATGATAATCTATAAAGACATTGTAGTCATTATAAATACAAAATAATGACTCATATAAGATAAACTAGAGAGAATAAGGGAAGAAAGAACTCTCGTTGCAGCCTTCTCCTTCAAACTCCAGCACCAGTTGAAACACTCGTCCTTACCTTGATTTAGGCATTCTTCTGTGCTATGGATGATCCAAAATATGTTATGAGACTTGATTTTAGATTTTGGGATGAATTGGTGCTTATATAGAAGGTCCAGGGAGTATTTCCTACTAAAAAATTGGATACATGGGAAATTAAGGTCGAAATTGTCGCACAGCGACGCACGTTTGGCCCTCGTGACTTTCTTCACCAACTTTGGCGCGTGTCGCGATGCTTATGCATGGGCGTCGTGACGCGCCAATTTTTTCAACAGTATAGTGAAATTTGAATTCTGTTTAAATTTTTCTCATGCGCGTGTCTCGACACGCTGCTTGAGTCGGAACGCACGTTTTGACCCCGAATTAAACCCCAATTTGCTCTGTGTCTTGTCGTTTTTATCTCTAGTTAATTTTATTAAGTCGTGATATGATTTAACTTGTAAAAATACACCCAAAACACATTAAAGCTCATAAAAACTCGATATCACCAATAAAATATTAAGATATAAGGGGGGAATATATGAATATTAACCTCTCATCACGTAGTACGTAAAATTTAATGGATAACCTAACACTAATAAAAGACAAAAATAAAACAAATAACATATCACTAAAAAATAATTTAGAAATTATGTGACATTAGTTAATGATACAATTTCAACTTGATTGAGATGCAAAAAAGTTGTAATGACCCCAAATATTTTTAATTTGGCTAGCGACGCATAGGATTTTCTTTTCCGGGTTAGTAAATAATTTTCGGGATCGACTTAGAGTCAATGAACACCTATTTAATTTTAAGCCCAACTTTCCTTTTTTTTTTTTTTATAAAGCCTAACAAAAATTAAAAATAAAATAAAGAAAGCCCAAGGCCCAACAACTAATTACCTAGGCTTCTCTAGAATTTGTTAAGTAATTGATTAGAAAAAAAAAAAATAGGAAAATGCTTTCATTTTCTTGGATATGGCCGCGAGATAGAGAGAGAGGAGGATAGGAGGTTGCAATTATCTTGGCAAAAAAAAAACAAAAACAAAATTTGAAGCTTATCAAGGGTATTCCATCCAATTGGAATCAAGACGAAGGAAGAAGTGGATCAAAGAGAATTATTAGGGAAGAAGAAGATTGAATAGAGGTAAGAAACTTTTAACCCAAATCTTAAGTTGTGAGTTTTGAAGTATGAGTGTTAGTAGTGTGGTGTGGATGGCTAGTATTGTGATTATTGATGGGTGTTGAGATTAGAAAATCATGTTTAGGGAACTTTTGATTTTCAATTCTAATGAGAGCATTATGTAAAGATTAGGAGTTTTGGAGGGTATTGAGATGTTAAAAGTATGACATGATGATATTTTGATGATGGTATTTGCTTGTGATTGCGTGAAATGAAATTTGGGGGCTAACCATGGGAGAAACGAATTCTAGTTCTGGAAACTACGACACGTCGCGACGCGCCAAGCTTCGCGTCACGATGCACACGAGGCACAATATTGGGTTTATTTAACGAGGTCGCATTGCGACGCAGATGGACTGGCGTCGCGACGTGTACCCAAAAATAGAACATTTTTTCTGAAACCGTGACGAGTGACTAAAGGTTTAAAGTTTTATTTTACATTTCATTCAAGGAATAAAAGACATTCTAAGGGGGTAATTCAACTAGATTAAGGAACTTAATTTAATTTCGAACCATATTTTATACTTATAATCCTAACCCATTTTATTCCGAATAGATACTCGACAGAAGCCGCGGTCTCCCCCAGCGACGTGAAGGAGACTCGACCGGACTTCAAATCTGTGAGTGGAGACTTTTCTTTTAAATTGATTTATATTACTTGTTATAGATCAAAATTTGTTTCGAGACTTATTTTTAAGCTTTAGGGCATTAGCCTTATTGAACTATGATGAGTGGTATTTATATCACTATTTCCCACTCATTTAACCTAATATTTTGTATAGTTTCTTGAGTCTTGTGAATATTTTGATGTGTTTTGTGTTATTTTGTAGATAAATAAAGTTTCAGGTCATTCTGGAGGTGATTTGGAGCAAAACATGAAAAATTGGCAAAAAGGGCATTTCGGTAATATTGGAGCGTCGCAACGCGCTAGCCCTTGGCGTCGCGACGTCTAACGTGCGCCGAGTCTTCGCTAACGTGCACCTGGTCAACGAGTCAGAATTTGAAAAGTTTGACTTTGCTAACGTACGCTGTGCCACATGTCACAATCAGAGTCGATCTGCTAACGTATGTTGTGCCACGTGTCATCACCCTACGATGCCGAAAATCACCATTGCCACGTATGCCACGTGGCATCCTACGTGTCTCCATGTCATCAGCCACGTCAGCAAGTCAACAAGTCAACATTGCCACGTGTCGTGCCACATCATCATCAGCCAATCACAGCGTGACACGTGTCGCCACGTGTCGCAATCCTACGGTGCCGACAATCGATTTCGCCACGTGTCGCCATGTCAGCATCATAATTGAGCTCTCAGCCGCCTCTTATCTGAATCTCCACGTGTCAAGCCGAGAGCATGCCACGAATCACTGTTCCAGTGTCGCGACACCCAAGCTCTTGGCGTCGCGACGCTCGGGGCCTATCCGCGCCTATAAATTGAGCTCGAAATTTCAGATTTTGTTGTACCATTCCCTCCCATTTCTTTGATGTAAATAGGGAGTTCTTCTCTCTCTAAGTTTCTTTTAATTTTAGTTTTGTAATTAATTTTAATTACGTTCTGTAATAATAGTAATTTACTTTCTTTACTTTTTTTTACAGTTTTTACTATTCACCATGATGAGGTAACTTCCCCTTGCTAGGGTGAAAGGTAATTCTTTTACTATTGCTATTTAGATTAATCTCCCTTAAAAATAATATATTCACTATTTAAAATTTGACTTAAAAAGGATACCGCTATATTGGTCGGTTGGTAATTTAATTTTAATCTGGTTTAAACCTGACTAATCAAGGATAGCGCCAGATTGGTCGGTTGGTAATTTAATTTTCGTTCCGCCTTTATGGCTGGTTTATGGACAAATATTACTGCCTTAATGGTTGGTTGGACTTAATTTGACTTAATCAGGATACCGCCAGATTGGTCGGTTGGTAATATTATCACAAGTTTATATATTATTTTATGAGAGATATCTAAATAGTAAATAGTAGAAGTTAATTCCTTTTACCTTAGCATTTTATTTTCACCTTTCAGTATTTACTTTAACGCATTTACTTTTCAGTATTTTTATTTTATGTCTTTTATTTTACTAGCCTTAGTTATGTGTTGTAACTAAATTAGTTATTTGGGGTTGTGATGATTTTTAATATCACCGATTTATAAGGGGTTAGATTATAGTTTGGGTATTATAAAGATTTATTTATTGAGTCTTAATCTTAATGCTTTTTCATTAACTGGCCATTAATAAATTTGATCTGGTAAATCTAAAATGAACTAGACATATGGATTTTAGGTTTCAGCCTTAGACTCAATAGCCCACGATCTTCCTTGAGGATAGATAACCCTTTAATAGATTTCCTTACAGGATAAGAATATACCTGTCTGGCGGGGGTAGCCTTAATTGGAACTTAATCTTAATGAATCTAGGTAATTTGGTTGACATAGACATATGGTTCAATTGGATTATACTAGGTTTTTGTAATTGACCATCGGAAGAGGCTTTTACATAATTTAGTGTTCCAGGTTAATAAATCAATATATTTCTTAAAACCTACTTTCGACAATCTTATTTACTTGCTTTTAAATTTAGAATCGTCACCATTTCAAATCAATCAATCAATCCGTTAGATACTAGTAATCATTTGACTTCATAAAATTATAGTTTAGATATTTAGTCCTCGTGGGATCGATACTTTTTATACTACTTGAACGATACGTACGCTTGCGTTATACGTGTGTGTTTACGCCGGTCAAGTTATTGGCGCCGTTGCCGGGGACTTATTTATCTTTTACTATTAGTTTAGGGGTTAGATGCCTTTACTTGTATCTAATTTTCTTTTTACTTATGTTTTTTTTTTCTTGTGTTTCAGGTTCTTAAAAACTTCATTAGACGAACCAGAAGCTTTGAACTTCGACCGTTTGACCTAGAAATTGAAAGAACCATCAGACAGTTGAGAAGGGAAAGGCGAGAAGGCCATAAAAGCTTTAGTCAACATGGAACCTGAACCTTTTGAGGTTGCACCACCAATTCCCATTCGAGACGGAACCATTCCGGTGGTTGACAGACTCATTTCTTGCATTGTACTCCCTCCCTTACCAGCAAATGCGGGTGACATCAAAACATGCATTCAGATGATTCAGCAGTCAGTTCAGTTTGGGGGGAATGCAACTGAAGATCCTAATGCCCACATCAGCAACTTCCTGGAAGTTTGAGGCACTTTCAATTACAACCGAGAAGCTGAAGAAGCAATGAGACTGCGTGTTTTCCCATATTCCTTGAAGGACAGAGCTATAGCTTGGCTACATTCACTACCAGCAGGTTCTATCACAACTTGGAACACTTTAGCCACTAAATTTCTTGCAAAGTACTTTCCACCAGCCAGAACCGGAAAGCTGAGGAATGACATCACATCCTTTGTACAACAAGATTCAGAATCCCTCTGCGAAGCTTGGGAAAGGTACAAAGATTTACTCCGGAAATGTCCTCACCATGAGATTCCAAAATAGCTTCAAGTCCAAACATTCTATAATGGACTTTCTGGAATAATGAGAACCACAATCGATGCTGCTACTGGAGGAGCTTTAATGGCAAAAAGAGAAGATCAAGCCTGAGACCTAATCGAAGAAATGGCCAACAACAATTCTTTGTGGCCAACAGAAAGGAGCATGATCCAAAGAATTGCAGGAATTTATGAAAGTGAAGCCAATACAGCAGTCAACACCAAGCTAGATCAGATATGAAAATTTATGGAGACTCTTACCTCTGGATCCACAAGTTCACCATATGGAGGAGCACCAGAGTCGAACCAACTTGAAGAAACGGTGAATTTTGTCAATAATTTCAACAGATAGCGGAACAATCCTTATTCCAACACCTACAACCCAGGGTGGAGGAATCATCCTAATTTTTCATGGAGCAACAATTCAGGCCAACAGCGGAACTATCCACCACCTGGATTCCAGCAATAGAACAAAAGCCAGGAGAAGGCAAATGAACCAGGAATAGCAGAAGTGCTGGCTCAGTTAAAAAAGTACGATGCCATCTTTCAGAGCCAATCAGCTTCCATCAAAGCACTGGAGAATCAAATCGGACAACTGGCAAATGCTCAGAGTTACAGACCGCCAGGTACCCTTCCTAGCAACACAGAGCCAAATCCAAGAAACATGGGGAAGGAGCAATGTCATGCCATCATGTTAAAAAGCGGTACTGAAATCAACAAAGATATTGGAGCCATAACAACTGCTGAGGAAGTTCCAAAAGAAACAAAGCAACAGATGGAGGAAAAAGAAGCAAAGGAAAAAGAACAGATCACTCAACCTCCACCTTTTCCTCAACGTCTTCAAAAGAAAAAATTGGACAAGCAATTTTCCCGGTTCCTGCAGATCTTTAAAAAGCTGCATATCAACATTCCATTTGCAGAAGCGTTGGAACAAATGCCCAGCTATGCCAAATTCATGAAAGACATTCTTTCACGAAAACGGAGATTGGGAGACTACGAAACAGTAGCATTAACGGAAGAATGCAGCGCCATTATTCAGAGGAAACTTCCCCCGAAGTTGAAAGATCCTGGCAGTTTCACTGTTCCTTGCACCAAAGGAGAACATGACTTCGGTAAGGCTCTGTGTGATTTAGGTGCTAGTGTTAACTTGATGCCTTTTTCTATTTTCAGGAAATTACAGATTGGAGAAACAATGCCAACTTCAGTCTCACTACAACTTGCTGATAGAACGCTCGTATTTCCGAGAGGTGTAGTTGAAGATGTGCTGGTCAAGGTTGACAAATTCATTTTCCCAGCAGATTTTATTGTCCTTGATATGGAGGAAGACGCAGACGTGCCAATCATCCTCTGGAGACCATTCTTGGCTACAGGTAGAACCATTATTGATGTACAAAAAGGAAAACTAACCATGAGGGTACATGACCAAGAAGTAACATTCAAAGTTTTCAAGGCCATGAATTTCCCAGATGATGAAAAGAAGGAAGAATGTTTCAGACTTGATGTAATACATAGTACCGTTCAGAACTCTGATAAAAGACAAAGTTCTACTGACAAACTTAAAACATGTCAATTGCCTGTGGAGTCTAAAGATAAAGCGTCTTTTGCACTGAAAGAGCCAATTCTTGCATTACAAGCAACAGAAGAGAAAAAGTCCCACCAGCTCAACGAATTGGATGAATTTGACAATCAACCTTTTGAGGATGCCAAATTGTACAAAGAAAAGGGTAAGAAAAGACATGATGAAAATTTAGTGCGCATACAACTGGAACCAGGGCAGAAGGTACTGTTAAACAAATCAAAGGTGAAATTCTTCCTATGGAAGCCAAAATCACGGTGGTCAGGTCCATTAGTGATCACCAAAGTTTTACCAGATAGAGCCGTTGAGATACATGATCCTGACTCCAACAAAACTTTCAAGGTTAAAAACAAGCGTGTCAATCACTACTGGGAAGAATCATTTGAGCGACAAAAAGAAAGTGTTACACTTTCAGATCCATCTTAACATTGGAGAAGTCAAGTCTGGCTGACGACTTTAAAACTTAGCGCTTTCAGGGAGGCAACCCATGCAAATCTTGTATATATTGTGATTTGGTGTGATTTAATTTTGTGTGTTTAGTTTTTGCAGATTAAGACATTTCAAGATGGAAGAAGCTCTCGCAAATCTTCACAAGCAATTTCCTTCTCTCCCTAAAAAATCTCTGATAAAAGTCTACAAAACTCGCTTGGAACGGATTAGGTTACTAACAATCCATGGTGTTTCTAATGATATTCGTTGGGTAATTGAAGTACGAGTCCGATTGGCAGGTGAGTCTTCTGACTCTTTTATTAAAAATCTGCCTAGTTTTGGAAGAAGCACCTATGCAAAGAAACGTAGAGCTAAACAAATGGGTGTTTGTTACAAATGTGCACGATGGAATTGCAATACTCGTGTCGTTCTTTAGGAATGGTGTCTGATAATCGCGAAGACAAAATTAAATTCATTAGGGATGGCTTGAGTAAGGAGTCTTTAGATGATATATCTTCGACTCTTGAGACGCATCCCAGTGGATATGTACACATAGCCATTCGCAAATTACATACACAATTTCAAAAAGAAAGACAACAGTTAAGTCTTGGGAATCTGACTCAAAAAGACCCTGTTTGCCAATTTATAAGAAAATTGGATGGGAAGCTTGTCCCTGACGCATAGACGTCAATCAAGCCGCTACTTTTCTTGTAAATATTATATCTCTTTTCTTTTCCTAATAATTGTAATTTTTTTTGTTGTACTTTATCCGACAGGATCCAGACCTTTTTGACTATCACGATTTATTTTACTATTTAACTAATAATTGTCATTTGGCAGGTACTAGTGCTATTATTTTACTCACCATTTTCAGGTGTTATAAATTCAACTCATCATTGCACTTTTGAAGACATCCAGAGTAAAACATGGAAGCCACTTCAAGAAGACGAGTTGAAAACATCTGTGTGTTTTGAGGTACGAGTGTTGGTACTAAACCACAATACGTAGAAGCAGCACAAGAATTGGGTCGAGTCTTAGCTGCAAGAAATATGCACTTAATATATGGCGGAAGAAATCTTGGACTTATGGGGATCGTTTCAAAGGCTGTACAGGAAGGAGGCAGTCACGTTTTGGGAATCATCCCAAAACCCTTGGCAGAAGCAAATCTTCTTGAACCATCAAACGAAGAGGAACTGATCGTGCCAGGTATGTCTGAACGACTGGTAGAAATGATTAACCGTGCTGATGCTTTTATCGCTTTGTCAGGTGGCTTGGGTACATTGGAGGAAATATTTATAGTATTATCTTGGGCGAACCTGAACATACACCAGAAACCAATTGGACTGCTCAACGTTGATGGATTTTATGATTTTCTTTGTGTGTTTCTTGATGATGCTCGAAGAAATAGGTTCGTGTCAAAAACTTTGAAAGAACTCCTCTTTACTGCCAGAACTGCTCCAGATCTAATAGACCAACTCATAGCCTATGAACCACGAGTTGACCCTATCCTTTCAAAGATAAATTGGTCCGAGGACGATCGTGGTAAGAGGCGTAGGATTAATCAGCTAACCATGTAATATTTTCTAAACTCTTCTCCTACTGTTAAGACATTGGGGACAATGTCTCATTTAGGTTTGGGGGAGGGAATTAGTTGATCAGTACCTTGTTTTTAGTATGTGTGTTGTTTTTATTTTTAGTCCAAAATTTTTCGAAAAATACAAAAAAAATTGAAAAATTTTCAAAAAATTACAAAATTATTTTGCATTTTTGTGTTTTGACTAAAAAAGTGAAATTGGTAAAGGATAGCCGAGTAAGGAGTTTCCACTCCTGACACGTATCTCAAACCTATTTCGAAACAAGTTAATTTTTGTTTATTTCCTTTTGAATTATTTAATTTGTAAATTCTCCGTAAAACTGACTAAAATTGACCTTCATATGCTCAGTTGGCAGGTATTATGAACATGTATAGTAACATACGGACATGAGCTGTAATTGACAAGTTTGTAATATTCAGTGCTCTAGTTTAATTGGAAGAAGCATCTCAAAAAAAAAAATAATAATAATCTGAGATCCGAGTTATTAAGTTTGTAAGGGTGTTTTAACTCCTAGTGCCCTAAAGCCAACTGGTTTGGGAGTAACTGGCCCAAAGCTCGTTACATGGATCGAAGATGCTGCAAAAATATATATATCTGAAGTCTGAGTAATTAAGTCTGTAGGGGTGTCTTAACACCTGGTGCCCTAAAGCCAATTGGTTTGGGAGCCACCGACCCAACACTCGCTACATAGACGGATGGTATTGTATATAAATAAAAAATAGAGAAAAATCAAAAAAAAAATCAGGAAAATTTATTCCATTGCTACAAAAAGATGTGAAATCTGATAGAACTTTAAGACAAAAATATTACTCTCTTATCAACTGTACTCATGACTGTTGTGGGAAAAAATGAGTTGATTAATATTATGTTGGCTGTGTATATGGAGAATGGTGAATATAATCGGAGAATTTACTTATTCAGTAATTTAGAATGAAACAAAACAACTAGTAACTTGGAGTAGAAGTTTCACTTGAATAGTCACTAACTTCTTTATTCTCTTTTCTCTTGTCTTTTTGCTTTTGTGTGCATTAGTTTCACTACCTTTTTACTTTGGTAAAATGTTTGTGGGTATCATTGCTGTAAACCCTCACGAGACTACAACTCGTCCACTAGGGACACTTAGGGGTTTAAAGGCTTGTTGCATATGCTAAATGCAACCGTGATCCTTACGAAAGTGGCTTAGTTAAATTTTATTTTAAAGATGTTTATGTTATTCTGTGTTTTGCTCGAGGACTAGCAAAATGTTAGGTTTGGGGGTGTGATGAATGGTATTTATATCACTATTTCCCACTCATTTAACCTAATATTTTGTATAATTTCTTGAGTCTTGTGAATATTTTGATGTGTTTTGTGTTATTTTGTAGATAAATAAAGTTTCAGGTCATTCTGGAGGTGATTTGGAGCAAAACAGGAAAAATTGGCAAAAAGGGCATTTCGGTAATTTTGGCTCGTCGCGACCCGCAAGCCCTTGGCGTCGCGACGTCTAACGTGCACCTGGTCAACGAGTCAAAATTTGAAAAGTTTGACTTTGCTAACGTACGCTGTGTCACGTGTCACCATCAGAGCCGATCTGCTAATGTGCGATGTGCCACGTGTCATCATCCTACGAAGCCGAAAATCACCATTGCCACGTGTGCCACGTGGCATCCTACGTGTCTCCATGTCATCAGCCACGTCAGCAAGTCAACAAGTCAACATTGCCACGTGTCGTGCCACATCATCATCAGCCAATCACAGTGTGACACGTGTCGCCACGTGTCGCAATCCTACGGTGCCGACAATAGATTTCGCCACGTGTCGCCATGTCAGCATCATAATTGAGCTCTCAGCCGCCTCTTATCCGAATCACCACGTGTCAAGCCGAGAGCATGCCACGAATCACTGTTCCAGTGTCGCGACACCCAAGCTCTTGGCGTCGCGACGCCCGAGGCCTATCCGCGCCTATAAATTGAGCTCGAAATTTCAGATTTTGTTGTACCATTCCCTCCCATTTCTTTGATGTAAATAGGGAGTTCTTCTCTCTCTAAGTTTCTTTTAATTTTAGTTTTGTAATTAATTTTAATTACGTTCTGTAATAATAGTAATTTACTTTCTTTACTTTTTTTTACAGTTTTTACTATTCACCATGATGAGGTAACTTCCCCTTGCTAGGGTGAAAGGTAATTCTTTTACTATTGCTATTTAGATTAATCTCCCTTAAAAATAATATATTCACTATTTAAAATTTGACTTAAAAAGGATACCGCTATATTGGTCGGTTGGTAATTTAATTTTAATCTGGTTTAAACCTGACTAATCAAGGATACCGCCAGATTGGTCGGTTGGTAATTTAATTTTCGTTCCGCCTTTATGGCTGGTTTATGGACAAATATTACCGCCTTAATGGTTGGTTGGACTTAATTTGACTTAATCAGGATACCGCGAGATTGGTCGGTTGGTAATATTATCACAAGTTTATATATTATTTTATGGAGATATCTAAATAGTAAATAGTAGAAGTTAATTCCTTTTACCTTAGCATTTTATTTTCACCTTTCAGTATTTACTTTAACGCATTTACTTTTCAGTATTTTTATTTTATGTCTTTTATTTTACTAGCCCTAGTTATGTGTTGTAACTAAATTAGTTATTTGGGGTTGTGATGATTTTTAATATCACCGGTTTATAAGGGGTTAGATTATAGTTTGGGTATTATAAAGATTTATTTATTGAGTCTTAATCTTAATGCTTTTTCATTAACCGGCCATTAATAAAATTGATCTGGTAAATCTAAAATGAACTAGACATATGGATTTTAGGTTTCAGCCTTAGACTCAATAGCCCACGATCTTCCTTGAGGATAGATAACCCTTTAATAGATTTCCTTACAGGATAGGAATATACCTGTCGGGCGGGGGTAGCCTTAATTGGAACTTAATCTTAATGAATCTAGGTAATTTGGTTGACATAGACATATGGTTCAATTGGATTATACTAGGTTTTTGTAATTAACCATCGGAAGAGGCTTTTACATAATTTAGTGTTCCAGGTTAATAAATCAATATATTACCCAACTTTAAGATAACCACTTCATCTTTAAAATGATATTAAAAGAAATCACAACCCTAGATAGTTTTTAATATTGAATGCTTCTTAAAACCTACTTTCGACAATCTTATTTACTTGCTTTTAAATTTAGAATCGTCACCATTTCAAATCAATCAATCAATCCGTTAGATACTAGTAATCATTTGACTTCATAAAATTAATAGTTTAGATATTAAGTCCTCGTGGGATCGATACTTTTTATACTACTTGAACGATACGTACGCTTGCGTTATACGTGTGTGTTTATGCCGGTCAAACTATCAGTTACTTCTTATGTAAGATTGTTTTGAAAATTTTAAGATTTAAAAGAATAAGTTTTTAAGTTTTTCGAGGCATAGGGGAAAAACCCTCTTCAGCTCTAACTTATGGAATTGACGGACAGAGAACATGTGCACACGTAGTTCAGGGCTGGGGGGGACAGTGATACGTAATGCCCCAAGACCACTAGTTAGGCGTATGGGGGGGCGGCGATACATAACGCCCCCTTGCTTCAGGTTTTCCACAGTACCAGAGATTTTCATAGTAAATTTTAAGAAAAGGTTTTCTCCAGCTTATTTAGTTTCTTATTTTTGTAGCTCCACTCACTGAGTTCCTTATGACTCACCCCCACCACTTCCCAGTTCTTTTACAGGATTCGTCTTTTGGTGAGCCACATGTTATTTTTTGGAGGCCCAGCTCTAAGACAAATGTTACGCTGCAGTCACTAGTCATGGGGTCCATCTTTCCAGATCTATATTCATGTAGAATGTAGTTCTCTAGGATGTCATTTTGTTATATCATTGACATATGTTTGACGTTGTACATATACTTTATATACTTTCAGACATGTATATATATATTTTGTTTCATGATCTCGCATTTCAGTCTATTATAAGTCTTTAAGTTTGCATGTGTGGCAATTATGGATTTACACAGTAGTAAGATGAGTGTAAGTATTCTATTGCATAAGTCAGAGGCTTAGGCGACAGCGGAATCTGTTGTCTGCCGGTAGCATTCCCGTATTGGGGATGTTACAAAAGTATTTATTTTAATGTTTATTAAATCATTTTCATTTAATTAAAGAATATGTAAGTGTAGTAGCAATTCAACTAAAATTAAGCCATAATATTTATATCGTGTTTTCACATGCTTTTCTCGTGCTGACTGTAACACCCCGCCGGAGGAAGGATGCTATCGGCAGGAGACATGGTTGACCCATCTTTATAAGCCTCTAAATTTATGAAAATCCGACATGATGTATCCTAAAACCGGAAAACCTGGATCTCAGTCCAGCATCAAAACGGTCCTGAAGTAAACATCATATATCAAAATGGACCTCAGGTCCACACCAACACATCAAAAATATTACCTAAGGGATTCGTGCCCACATCATCTATCAACACCCAAGGGCTCTGCCTACAACATCATAAGAAATCAAACATTTATTTCATATTTACAAATTGCGTGCTCGGCATGACAAATAAATATTAATCCCAAATCCTACACTTCTAAAGCTTATCCCAGAACACTTACGAGGGTAACTGTCGCTTGGGAGATCCGCGTCTCAAGCATGACTTCCAAAACTATTGTGGTTGACCAATCTGGAAGCCAACCTATAAAACTAGCAAACTGCTTGGTGTGAGTTTTAAAAACTCACTAATCATGCTACTATAAACAAATAAGTCAAATATATCAACAGATTAACAGAAGTAATAAATGGTTACAAGTTCAGATTTACCAACTTTTATTATCCTTTATACTTTACCATGGAAAATTTCCAAATCTAAAATTCACATATATGTCAATCTATTAGCCAGACATCCAAATCACACAAAGCTTCGACCTAAACATCACAAACAAGTCGTCTTACATCAAATCCATTTCCATTATATGTGACGTGGAGTCAGACTTATTATACTTTATTACTACTAAACATCTTTGAAATATCATCAAATCGATGAAACAATCACACTCTTTCAATTCGAAACATGCTTTTCCTATATACATGCAAATACAATATCGTAATTCTTATACATATAAATACATACCATTACAACTTGGCAAACACGCTTTATAACCTCTGATATTCTCATCGGTTTCGAATCATCCATTTATTTCACATAAGAATACACGATCCATATATAACACGAGTTCTATCATACATATACACTCACATAAATTTACAATCATCGTGCAAGCAACCACAAAGCACACAAAACAACTGATACATCACAGTTCACATCATTCAACAACACATACATACGGCTGGCTCACACACAAAATGATTATACGGGACTCACGTCCAAACAGATTCCTAATCAGCTGGACTAATACACCACGAATCATGTAATCGAACATACACACAGGCGATCACACCATATAATATAAACTCATCACACGACTTTTCATACATAAGCACATACACGACAAATAATCCATACAACATTCAAATAATCATATACATATATGTATTTCAAACATAAAAATATATACCTTATTACGAAATCAAATCTCAAATCTCTCACAATCCTCACATCTCTTCATTTATCTATCAATCATATTCTTTACTTATCAGTCAACATTCACCATTCATATACGTATCCAATCAGTCACGAACTTCCATCCCTCGGAAAAGACTTAGTCTATACCAACCCAACCTCTATACCATTAGATCATATGCATTAGTCATTAATATATTTATTCTAATAACACACATCTACACGTACAAATATAAATTTAGAAAAGATGACTTATTCCTTTTGCAGATCTACCATACATAAATTATCCATGGTTTATCATCATATACCAATATAAATACGTGTATCAATACTTATACATATACTTTTTCATTTACGTATACATATATATGCTATTACATATTCATACACTTACATACATAAATACATGCATATAGACATTGAGCTCGTCAATTACTTCACTTTATAGCATAGCAATAACCAAAAATCCATACCTGTGGTGGTCGATTACTTAACCATACATAGTCTCGCACTTCTTTATCAATATTATCTCTTATCCATTTTCGTCTTAACCTAAACACTTCAACCATTTATATATATATATAAACGTCAATCAACTTTCAAGTATTTATCGCATGAGTTACTTACCTGCCTTCATGAGCACTCCCGGTCCTAGACAAGTCGAGATTTCGAGGCCATTTATGGACTCCAAACGATCCCACGAACGTGCTGGAATCGGTGAAATTCTAATCAAAGCTACTGTTCACCATGGGTCACTAATAATCTGAATCTTCCTCCGTCATTTTGCATGAAATAGAGCGCGGATCAGAAGAATCATCACTTCCATCTTGTAGTACTCTCCGAGAGCATCGATTTGGCGGGTGGCTCGGGCCGTGAAATGAAACGATGAGCTGGGATTGAGAAACCCAAGCCTGTGTGTTTTTACCTCATTACTGCCATTTTCCGGTGACCTGGGGGCTGCCGCCGGCCACCACAAGGTGGAGGGGTGGTCGGCGCACCCTTTGGCTGGTCGCGTCGATCAGATATGGTCAGTAGGCCGCCGGCATGACCAGCGATGCAAATGACGTGTTTTGGGGGAGAGGGGGGCGTGTGGGGGATTTGTAATGGTTTTTCCATTTTGGAAATTTCTGAAAACAATGGGTGTTTATAGTGAAGGTTCTAAAATTTACATTTTGGCCCCCAAAAATTACAATCAGGCTCATATTATGAAATGTTCTAGAAATTTCATATTTTTGAAGCCCTTCTGATGTAAATTTTGAAAGGTGTTCAACATGAAAGTTGTTCGCCTCAGAAAAACGAGTCTGATGGTTCAAAAATCAACTCAAGCAAAGTTCGTTTGCTATGTTTACAGCCGAAACAAGAAAACTTTACGCGTATAACGATAAAATCAGAATTCGCGTAACCGGTTCTCGAAATCACGCTTTTTCCAACGTGATAAAACTTCACTTTAAAATATTCCCACCTATTTTCCAACTCATGAATTCTAATTTTCGAAAACCATCCCTTTCCAAATCTTTCACTTTGATTCGAAAATTTTTCCGTGTTGTTCCAAAAAACCGGGGATATTACATTCTCCCCTCATTATAAAAATTTCATCCTCGAAATTTCTCTGTGCTTCGTCTGATCATTCATAACCAATCATACGTACATTACCATCGTATCCGTATTCGGAAGTCACCTCATTTTATACCATTTTCAAAAGTTACGTATTCCATACACCAATACAAACTATACTATTTCCAAAACAAAATGCATCGAATCATACATTTTATACCAATAACACATCAAACTTATCATTTCAATTCACACGCGTTCAATTCACACGCATTCATTAACAAACACGCAAATCATTTCACACTCATCCATCCACAGAAAAAGAAAGTCGAACACGGATTTTATACAGCCATTCACATATATCATCCGAAACGAGGAACATAGCACATGTTCTTTACACGCAATATAATACAGTATCAAAATGGAGACTTAACATTCATTTCGCATCATGTTATTCCATATCATATATGTAAACGGTGTCGATATCAAAATTTACATGCGTACATATCCCATCGCACATACAAATTTGTATGGCTAACAACATAGTATATATAGCCATCGCAATATTGAAAAGATCGGTGTCTAACCATAAACTTACATATGTATTCTTATAACGAACATACTCTTTTATATTAACCAATATTTCCACAGTCACAGCAAAAAAAATGACATATAATCATAGTACTCTTATGATGTTGATAGTCTGAAATTTGTCGATCTCTGTCATCATTCAAAATAGAAAACGTAAAACATTCTCTTTCAAAAAATCATTATGAAAATACATTTGAAAAACTCTTTTACTGTAAACAAAATCAGTTTCAAAATCCATTATCGTAAATCCATATCGAGGATCCAACATAATTCACTAGACGAAACATAAACAAGCGCCTAATACCCGAATCGCGCGCATAGATCGGATAATGAACGAAACGATCCTCTATCGAAGAGAGTCAGGTCGGCCCTTTGCAGTTGGGCAAACCCCTATACAAGCATCACGGAGGGTCAAAAACATAAAATCATCAAGCATCGTGACATAAACATATCATATCGTATAATATCATAAACAATGCCGAAATAGACAAAATCATAATGTAGTTCTTTTGAAATCATTATCCCGCCAAAAAAAAAACATAAATATGTAAATCAAAAATAAATCTTTAATGCAAATTTCTCAAAATACATAACGATCGTCCACTGTGCAGTTGCACGCATAGACTGAATAGTGTATGGACCATATCGACAGGATAGTGGGCTAACCATTCTCTAATGGTCTGGACCCCATAACAAGCGCCCCTGGGGCTAATCTGAAATGAAACATACACAATTACCACAGAGGGTCAAAACATAAAATCATCAAGAACCGTAGCGGAAATAGAATTTTCGAGTGTCTCGACGGAAATAAGTTTTATAATTTTAAAAACATCAAAATCATTTTCGACTATTGAGACGAAAACATAATATCAAGCACCCCGACGGAAACACATCGATAAATCTCAATATATGAAAACGTGAATTAAGCGTCGATGTGGAAACATTTTCTTTATCCTTTATAATTAAAATCAAAACACCTTAATACTTTCTTTCTTTCTTTTCAAAACACTTTCATGCCAAAAATCAAATATCAAGTTTTCAAAACATGGTTCAAAATATCAATTCATAATTCAGACTATCAATATCATAAAATCTCCCTGACCTCATAACACCTCAAATTCACATTACTTACTTATACATATACCTATATGAACAACATACTTTTAACTTAATGTACTTATATACATACATATATTCATAACATATAAACGTGTATTAATAATTCGAATCATCAATATCAATAAAAATCATAACACATCATACTATATAACATAAATCAAATCAAATTACAAACATATGACTTATATGCTTTATACGCAACATAAAACTTACTAGAATGATCGGAGCAGTCACCGACACCCTAACCTTCGCTCTTATACCACAACTGTAACACCCCGCTAGAGACAGAATGCTATCGGCAGGAGACAGAATTGATCCATCTCCATAAGCCTCTAAATTTATGAAAATCTGACATGATATATCCTAAAATCAGACAACCTAGATCTCAGTCCAGCATCAAAATAGTCCTGAAATAAACATCATATATCAAAATAGACCTCAGGTCCACACCAAAACATCAAACACATTACCTAAGGGTTTCGTGCCCACATCATCTATCAACACTCAAGGGCTTTGCCCACAACATTATAAGAAATCAAACATTTATTTAATATTTACAAATAGCGTACTGAGCACGAAATATAAAATATTAATCCCAAATCCTACACTTCTAAAGCTTATCCCAGGAAACTTGCGAGGGTGAGTGACGATTGGGAGATCCGCGTCTCGAGCATGACTTCCAAAGCTGTTGTGGTTGACAAATCTGGAAGCTAACCTGCAAAACTAGCAAACTAGTTTGGTGTGAGTTTTAAAAACTCAGTAACCATGCTACTATAAAAAATAAGTCAAACATATCAACAGATTAACAGAATTATTAAATGGTTATAAGTTCATATTTACCAACTTTTATTTTCCTTTATACTTTACCATGACAAATTTCCCAATCTACATGTTCACATATATGTCAATCTATTAGCCAGACATCTAAATCACACAAGAAGTGTTTTGGGGGTGAGGGGCCCGTGTGGGGGATTTGTAATGGCTTTTCCATTTTTGAAATTTTTGAAAACAATTGGTATTTATAGTGCTGTTTCTGAAATTTACATTCTGGCCCCTGAAAATTATAATCAGGCCCCTCTCTTGGAACTTTCTAGAGATTTCATATTTTGGAAGCCCTTCTGATGTAAGTTTTGAAAAGTGTTCAACATGAAAGTTGTTCGTCTCGGCCAAAATGAGTTTGATGGTTGAAAAATCAACTCAATCGGAGTTCGTTTGCTATCTTTATAGCCGAAACAAGAAACATTTATGCGTATAATGATAAAATCAAAAATCGTGTAATCGGTTCTCGAAATCACGCATTTTCCAACCTGATAAAAATTCACATTAAAAAATTCTCACATATTTTCCAACATAAGAAGTCTAATTTTTGAATACCACCCCTTTCCAAATCTTTCACTTTAATTCGAAAATTTTCCCGTACTGTTTTGAAAAACCGGGGATATTACACTGACTTTTTTTTTAAATCATGTCATGTTTTCATGATTAGTGTACCTAACAGAGTGTGTCGTGTCATGCGTGGGTTCCTGTACGGAGCGTGTCATCTTCCAGTCTCAACCTATTTTCCCAATTAGCATTGTCATGGCACTTACACCACAATCAGAGGGTATTTTTAAATATACATGAGTTTTCTCTATATCTGTTAAAATCAATGATTTAGTCCAATGACCTTTAGCTATAATTCTTGGACTGCCATGGCAAATTTGGTTTTATGTTCATTATTGGCATTTTTACCAACAAGTATTAATTTAATTTTCTTTCCAAGGTTGTAAAGAAAATTAAATATTCGGAGATAGGAAGCAACCGACAGGAGACAGGATTGACCCATCTCCATAAGCCTCTGAATTTATCGAATATTCGGCTTGATGTATCCTAAAACTTGGACAACCTGGATCACAGTCCTGCATCAAAGGGAAACTAAGAATACATCAAAAAAATAAAAGGACCTCGGGTCCATACAAATCTCATCAAAATCATATCATATGGGCTCTGCCCACACCATCTATCAACACTCAAGGGCTCTGTGCCCACAACAACATAAACAATGAAAATATTTACTAATATATATATATATATACAGACAGCGTGTTCGACATGATAATAAAATATTAATCTCAAATCCTCTACTTTCTAAAGCTTATCCCAGGACACTTGTGAGGGTGACTGCCGCTTGGGTGATCAGCACCTCGAGCATGACTTCCATAGTTGAAATGGTTGACCGATCAGGTAGCCAACCTGCAAAACTAGAAAAATGGTTTGGTGTGAGTTATAAGAACTTAGGAAGTAACCATACTAGCACTACAAACAAAACATACAAGTCATTTACATAAGAAGTTTTTCAGAATTTACAAGTTATTACGAGTCTTAGAATTATCAGCTTCCTATTATCATTTATATTTTACCTAGACCAAATTTTCATATTTACATATCTACATATGTTCAGTATAGTAACTAGACATTCAAAGCATACGAAACATAGATTCGAAACCACAAAGTACGCCACATAACATTAAAACCATTTCAATGTTAAACATGAAGTCAGACATTAATACTTATCATAGTTGATTATCATTGAAATATTATCAAATCGGTAAATTTAACAAAATTTCTTCTCTTCAGTTATAGGCTATCTTTAATATAAAAACCTCTTCTTCAATATCAAAACAATCTTTCCATAACCTTCTTTAATCTATGATAACCTTACAAAAGCTTAACACTTGGGTTTCGAATACATTCACACATACCATAGCATATTTCTTGTATATACATGCAAATACAATATCGTAACTCTTATACATATACTTACAAACCATTACAACTTGAAAAATACGCTTTATAACCTCTGATATTGGCATCAACTTCAAATCAACCATTCATCTCACATAAGCATATATAATCATACATATCACGAGTTCCATCATACATACACACACACTCAGGCATCTTTACAGTCATCACGCAACTAACTAAGAAGCACACATAATAATCAATACATCAAAGATCGCACCATCCAACAATACATACATTCGGCTGGTTTACACACACAATGCTCGTACGAGACTCATTACCTATTTTAGAATAGGTATGAAATTAATTCCGTTCGAACGGATTCCTAACTAGCTCAACTACTATTCCAGGAAATCATCAACCAATTAAACCTACATTCATGCATACATATCACGACACACCAATCTCATCGCATAACTTTTCATACATAAGCACATCCAAAACAAACACTCTAAAACTTCATTCAACACTCAAGTACATACACATATTCCAAATATACGAATATACGTATTACTTTAATTTCACGTATCATAGCCTTTACCAATCTTCATGTCTTAACATCATATGCATATATGAATTCATGTTCATATACTTATGTTGATGGTGTTTTTTAAGCACTATGATATTTAAGGAGTACGACATGGGTAAAAATGGGTAATTCCCTTCTCGGTCGAAATAATTAATGCCGACCCGACCACTTAAAGATCGGATGACCGGGCATTATCAAATCAGTAGCAGCATTCCCGATTCAAAGGACTATCATGACCGACCTCATGAAGACCGACCAGATAGCGAGATATGCTCCAGAAGATGACACCCTATTCTTACGGATAAGACGACAAGTTATCATATTTTCATGGGGAAAAATGGTGAGTCAGAGTCCTAGTAAGATAAAGAAAGTAAAGGTAGTTTTGATTAGGAATCCTTATGGGAAAAGGGAATGGTTTTGATTATGAATCCTTATGGGAAAATGAAATTGTTTCAACTAGGAAATTCTTGTACAAATAGGAATCTGATTTCTTCACCATTATAAATAGGAGGGTAGAGTGAGTGTAGAAGGACAAGTTGAAGGCATCATAAAAAATTAGTGATCAGAATCATCAAGCTCTGATTTGTAAAAACAAAGAAGAGACCCGAGAAGCGTATTTAGTAATAAAGAGTACCATCCTGTTCTTGTCCGTGGACGTAGGTCGGATCAAAAATCCACCGAACCACGTTAAATCTCCTTGTTGATTGGTGTGTTTGTCTGTCTTTTGCTAAATTTGCTTTTGGTCCCCCATAACCAAACAAATTCACTATTGAGGGAGGATTACCTCGGAGGTGATATTCCCATATTACCCTGAGACCAAAATCAGCCGTCAACAGTTGGCGCCGTCTGTGGGGACTCAACAAAAAGCAGCTCGCGTGGTAAGACAATGGCAGAAGGTGGAAATCGCCAGTCATCAGGGAGTTCCACAGCAGAATGGATGGAGAAAATAGAGGAAAATCTGAGGAAAGATAGGGAGGAAAATCAAATCCTTCTGAAATCCATGATGAACAAACTGGAGAGGATGGAAGAGAAGAATAATGAGAAACTTGAAGCCGGAACCAGTCGGAGGAGAGGCGAAATAGCGGAAGAAAAAAGGGTCGCAGATGTGAGTGATGACGATGAACCGAGGAGGAGGGGTCCCTACGGATTGAGGTCCGTAGTGGTAGAAAAAGATTTACAAACAGATGATACGTGGGAAGAAGAAGAGGGGAGACAGTCGCCAGATTCATCCTGTGATGGCTCTCGCGATACCAGAAGGGGAAATATGAAGGATAGTGAAACTGGACGGGAAGTCTCAAGTCATGAGGAACGCCGCACCCGTGATGACAGACGCGAGGAAGGCCGCGGGAGGCGGCATAGTGACACAAATGGCAGTATAAAGTCTTGGTTAAGAAAAGAAATGGCCAAGTGGGGAGTAAACCCCAAAAATGATACATCAGATGCTCGGGACGACGAGGTTGAATCTCCCTTCACAGAAGAAATAAGGTCGGCAAAATTCCCAAGACGTTTCAACATGCCATCCATGATGCCCTACAAAGGCCATTCAGATCCAAAGTCTCATATTGAAAGTTTTGTCCTATTAATGGAGGTCCAAGGAGTAGTAGGGGATGCCGTTTACAAAGTTTTCCCCCTAACCTTGGGAGGATCTGCCATTCTATGGTATAGAAGCCTAGCCCCAAAGGAGCATCAGAAGCTTCGCACAACTGAGAAAGTCATTCATACGACACTTCAAAGGGGCATGCGTCCCAAAGAAAATGGTGGGAGAATTGAGACTGATGAAGCAGGGGGATGATGAGCCCCTGAGGAATTTTATTGAAAGGTACCACAATTTGGTGCTTGAGGTCGGAGCGTACGAGTCATCGGAAGCGCTAGAAAGTCTCAAAGGAGGTCTGAAGGTCGGGAAGTTGTGGACTCACCTGAGAATTCAAGACGTATCGGATTATGCCACTGCCCTGGAGTTGGCCAGAAAGTTTATCTTAATAGAGGAGGAGAAAAAGATTGTCCGGGGAGTAGACACCCGAAAGGCTAAGATACTCAGGTCAGACAATCAGTGGGATTCGATCAAAAATTTGAGGAAACCGGTCCCGGAGCAGAAGAAACTCAGACCGACACCTCTGAGTAATCATGTTCAAGAGATAAAGTCATCTTTCCAAGTCAACCGTGTCGCGGGGAGGACAGTATACACCCCCCTGAACAAACCTATGGCCCAGATAGTTCGGGAAATCCAGGATAAAGGTCTGTTGGCCGAGCCTAATTTAAGGAGGTTCTCGATTGATAAGGGAAATAGTAGGGCTTACTGTATCTACCACAACATAAGGGGACATGCCACGAATGGGTGCAGAGACCTGCGGGAGCAGGTGGAAGACTTTGTGAAAGAAGGCTATCTCAGTATGTACATAGACCATTCGATTTTTGAGGTCGACAAAGTTGATAGCGGAAGTCATCCAGTCGGATGTGTGGAATGCTGAGATGCAGAGAGGATGTATTAAGAATAGTCTTGCTTGTAGTGACCCTTGTAAAGTTGCAAGAAAGGCAACGGATCCCAAAAAGGTGAGTAAGACCTCTTCTGACTTAGGTTGACATTTGATTATGCTTGTTTGTTATGACTTACACAATGATTTCGATATTTCTTTCCGGCTCGGGTCTGCTCTTGTACCGCCGAGACCGATGTTTCTTTACGGCTCGGGTCTGCTCTTGTACCGCCGAGACCGATATTTCTTTCCGGCTCGGGTCTGCTCCTGTACCGCCGAGACCGATGTCTCTTTCCAGCTCGGGTCTGCTCTTGTACCGCCGAGACCGATGTCTCTTTCTGGCTCGGGTCTGCTCTTGTACCACCGAGACAGATGTTTCTTTCCGGCTCGGGGCTGGATTTCGTTCCACCGAGGCCACTTGATTATTCAGCTCGGGGTCGGGTTACGTCCCACCGAGTCATGCTCATTGGTATGGGGACGGGACATTCCCCCAGAGCCAAGTACCTCTTTCAGCTCGGGGTCGGGTTACGTCCCACCGAGTCACGCTTATTGGCCTGGGGACGGAACATTCCTCCAGCACCAAGTATCTCTCTTGGCTCGGGGTCCTCAGGGGCATGCTCGATGCATAGGATCCGTGAGAAGCATAGCACAGGGAGGGATGATACCCCCGTGGCGATTGCTTACTCCAGGGTTACCGAACATAAGGAGGAACATGCCCTTAATGTGTCGAACACTCTTTTGATCCTCACCTACCCGATGTAATGGATCCGTGGGAAAGCATAGCACGGGGGGTGATGACACCCCCGTGGCGATTGCTAGCTCCAGTGATGCCGGAACTAAGGAGGAATATACCCTTAGTAGTCCGGACACTCTTTGATCCATTCATCATCCGGATCCGCGAGAGACACAGCACGGGGATGCGTTATGCCCCTGTGGCGTGTGCCTACTCCAGCGTGGTAAGGAGGAGCCCTCATACAATACACAGGCTCCCCAGTGAACCGACGTGTAGAGGATGTGCCCTTACCATTCAAACGCTCTTCTGATCCGAATCCTGGTTCGCCGGGAAACTGAATTGAAAGATTCAGAATTGTGTTTTGGAGACCTCGGGCGGGACGCTGTTTTGAGGCATCCGTGTTGTTGTTTATGCTTGCGAAACGTTTTTGTCTTGGGATAAGTGCTAAGTCACCCCCGCCTTTTTATTTTATTTTCCAGAATCTTGTTTTTGTTTTTCGCCGGTCTGGCAGAGGGACGCCCATGCCAGATTCGGTAGGGCTTCAAAGGTGGATACACTTCCCATCTGAATAAGTCCCAAGGATTAACCAATGCTCGGGGCTGGATTCGTTCCGCCGAGGCCACTTGGTTAATCGGCTCGGGGCTGGATTTCGTTCCGCCGAGGCCACTTGTTTATTCAGCTCGGGGCTGGATTTCGTTCCGCCGAGGCCACTTGTTTATTCCGCTCGGGGTCGGGTTACGTCCCACCGAGCCAGCTCCTTTGGTTTGGGGAGGTAACATTCCCCCAGAACCCAAGTCTTTCACTCAACTCGGGGTCGGGTTGCGTCCCACCGAGTCAGCCCTTCAGACTGGGGACGTAACATTCCCCCAGGTCCAAGTGCCTTTCTCAGCTCGGGGTCGGGTTGCGTCCCACCGAGTCAGCCCTTCGGACTGGGGACGTAACATTCCCCCAGGTCCAAGTGCCTTTCTCAGCTCGGGGTCGGGTTACGTCCCACCGAGTCAGCCCTTCGGACTGGGGACGTAACATTCCCCCAAGTCCAAGTGTCTTTCTCAGCTCGGGGTCGGGTTGCGTCCCACCGAGTCAGCCCTTCGGACTGGGGACGTAACATTCCCCCAGGTCCAAGTGCCTTTCTCAGCTCGGGGTCGGGTTGCGTCCCACCGAGTCAGCCCTTCAGACTGGGGATGTAACATTCCCTCAGGTCCAAGTGCCTTTCTCAGCTCGGGGTCGGGGTACGTCCCACCGAGTCAGCCATTCGGACTGGGGACGTAACATTCCCCCAGGTCCAAGTCCCTTTCTCAGCTCGGGGTCGGGGTACGTCCCACCGAGTCAGCCCTTCGGACTGGGGACATAACATTCCCCCAGGTCCAAGTGCCTTTCTCAGCTCGGGGTCGGGTTGCGTCCCACCGAGTCAGCCCTTCGGACTGGGGACGTAACATTCCCCCAGGTCCAAGTGCCTTTCTCAGCTCAGGGTCGGGTTGCGTCCCACCGAGTCAGCCCTTCGGACTGGGGACGTAACATTCCCCCAAGTCCAAGTGCCTTTCTCAGCTCGGGGTCGGGGTACGTCCCACCGAGTCAGCCATTCGGACTGGGGACGTAACATTCCCCCAGGTCCAAGTGCCTTTCTCAGCTCGGGGTCGGGGTACGTCCCACCGAGTCAGCCCTTCGGACTGGGGACGTAACATTCCCCCAGGTCCAAGTGCCTTTCTCAGCTCGGGGTCAGGGTACGTACCACCGAGTCAGCCCTTCGGACTGGGGACATAACATTCCCCCAGGTCCAAGTGCCTTTTTCAGCTCAGGGTCGGGGTACGTCCCATCGAGTCGGTTTCTTTGGACTGAGGATGTAACATTCCCCCAGAGCCAAGTCTTTCTTTCAGCTCGGGGTCGGGTTACGTCCCACCGAGTCGGCTTCTTTGGACTGAGGATGTAACATTCCCCCAGAGCCAACTCTTTCTTTTAGCTCGGTGTCGGGTTATGTCCCACCGAGTCGGCTTCTTTGGACTGGGGATGTAACATTCCCCCAGAGCCAACTCTTTCTTTTAGCTCGTGGTCGGGTTATGTCCCACTAAGTCAGCTTCTTTGGACTGGGGATATAACATTCCCCTAGAGCCAAGTCTTTCTTTCAGCTCGGGGCCGGGTTACGTCCCACCGAGTCAGCTTCTTTGGACTGGGGATGTAACATTCCCCCAGAGCCAAATCTTTCTTTTAGCTCGGGTTCGGGTTACGTCCCACCGAGTCGACATCTTTGGAATGGGGATGTAATATTCCCCCAGAGCCAAGTCTTTCTTTCAGCTTGGGGTCGGGTTACGTCCCACCGAGTCGATCGTCATCAGCATAAAGGCAAAACATTTTCTACACGGGTAGATATCGGGATCCTCGTTGACTGAGCACATGAAGGTGGCATGAAGGACCAGATTTGCAGCCAAGACATTTTTTCTCTGCGGTTCCTGGAGTGACCACCGACGGATTCATCGGCACACCATCTTTTTTTATAGTTCCCGGCATCAACTCGCAAACTCGTTGTTACCGAGAACTAGGGGATAGATGTTGATGGTGTTTTTTAAGCACTATGATATTTAAGGAGTACGACATGGGTAAAAATGGGTAATTCCCTTCTCGGTCGAAATAATTAATGCCGACCCGACCACTTAAAGATCGGATGACCGGGCATTATCAAATCAGTAGCAGCATTCCTGATTCAAAGGACTATCATGACCGACCTCATGAAGACCGACCAGATAGCGAGATATGCTCCAGAAGATGACACCCTATTCTTACGGATAAGACGACAAGTTATCATATTTTCATGGGGAAAAATGGTGAGTCAGAGTCCTAGTAAGATAAAGAAAGTAAAGGTAGTTTTGATTAGGAATCCTTATGGGAAAAGGGAATGGTTTTGATTATGAATCCTTATGGGAAAATGAAATTGTTTCAACTAGGAAATTCTTGTACAAATAGGAATCTGATTTCTTCACCATTATAAATAGGAGGGTAGAGTGAGTGTAGAAGGACAAGTTGAAGGCATCATAAAAAATTAGTGATCAGAATCATCAAGCTCTGATTTGTAAAAACAAAGAAGAGACCCGAGAAGCGTATTTAGTAATAAAGAGTACCATCCTGTTCTTGTCCGTGGACGTAGGTCGGATCAAAAATCCACCGAACCACGTTAAATCTCCTTGTTGATTGGTGTGTTTGTCTGTCTTTTGCTAAATTTGGTTTTGGTCCCCCATAACCAAACAAATTCACTATTGAGGGAGGATTACCTCGGAGGTGATATTCCCATATTACCCTGAGACCAAAATCCGTCGTCAACAACTTATACCTTTCCATATTCATTTATATACATGCGTTTATATCGATACAGGTTTATACCATCACATACATCCATACATATACATACCATTACGAGTCCATGTAGTTACATGTATCAATACATACATTACATACATACATACATCATCATCATCATCAAACTACTCACTTCATATCATAGCAATATAACGAAAATCCTTAACTGTGAAGGTCGATTACCTAACTGTACATAATCACGAACTTCTTTCTCGATATTACCTCTTATATACTCTCGTCTTAACCTAAGCACTTCAATCATATATATATATATATATATATAATATTTAATCATAAATCAACATTCAATCACTCATCGCATGGGTTACTTACCTGGCTTCGCAAGCACTCCGGGTCCTAGTCATATCTGTCAAAATAAATTGTGAAGTGCCGTTAGAATCATGACTTACGGAGTTCTAGACTAAACTATGACTTACTGTTCATCATGAGTCACTATTCATCTGAATCTTCTTCTCTCGATTCACGTGAAACCACGCACCATTCTGCAAAACCGACACTGTAATCTTTTAGTACTCTCCAAGAGCTTCGATTTACCGGGCGGCTCGGGCCGTGAAACGAAGCGATAAGACGGGATCGGGATACCCAACCCGCACATTTCTCTCTCATTATCACCATTTTCCGATGACCTGGGGGCTGTCGCCGGCCACCACAAGGTGGAGGGGTGGCCGATGCACCCCCCTGGTTGGTCGTGCCGGCCGACAGACCACCAGTGTGACCAGCGAAGCCAAGGATGAAATTTGGGATTAGGGGGTCGACTTGGAGACTTTGGGAAGTTTTGCCATTTTGGCAATTTCTGGAAACTATAGACTATTTATAGACAATTTTGAAAAATTACATTCTGACCCCTAAAAATTATAATTAGGTCTCTGCCCTGGAACTTTCTAGAAATTTCGCATTGTTGAAGCCATTCTGAGGCAAATTTCGAAAAGTGTTCAACACGAAAGTTGTTCGTCTCGGAAAATCGAGTCTGATGGTTCAAAAATCAGCTCAATCGGAATTCGTTTGCTATCTTTATAGCCATGACAAGATACTTTTATGCGTATAATGATAAAATCAGAAATCGCGTAATCGGTTCTCGAAACCACTCGTTTTCCATCACGATGATTCTTTACTTGAAGAAATTTCCAATCTATTTTCAAACACATAAACTCTAATTTTTTATTACCATCTCGTTCCTAATCCTTCACTTTAATTCGGAATATTTCGGCACTATTCCGAAAAACTCGGGATATTGCATCCTCTCATCCTTATAAAAATTTCGTCCTCAATATTTCTCCATCCTGATTTCTGATCATTTGGAACCGATCGTATGTACATTACTATCTTGTTCGTATTCGGAAGTCGCCTCACTTACACCTTTTCGAAAGTCACGTATTCCATACATCAATACGAATCATGCTATTTCGAAACAAAACACATCGAATCAAACATTTCATGCCTAAATCTAGCCAAACTTGTCATTTAAATTCACATTCATTCATAAGAACATGCTCAAACTGTTTCAAGCTCATCCATCAACAACAAAAAAGATGAACACAGATTCTATACAGTCAATCGAATACATCATCCGAAATGAGGAACATAACACATGTCCTTTACACGTAATACAATGTCAAAAACGAAAACTTAGTATGAATTTCATTCTATCCAATTCATCCACAATAGAAAAATGGAACTCATTCATTTCATATCTTGTCATTCTATATCATATATGTAAACAACATCAACATCAAAATTTACATTCATACATACCTCATCGCACATACAACTTTGTATGGCTGACCACATAGCACATATAACCATCATTATACACATAAGATCCATGTCTAACTATAAACTTATATACGTATTCTTATGGCGAACATAATCTTTTATATCAACAAATAAATCCATTGTCATGGTTAGAAGTGACAAATAATCCTACATGCTCCTATGATGTTGATAGTTTGAAATCTGTCAACCTCTGTCATTATTCAAAATAGAAAACTTAAAACGATCTCTTTCAAAAATCATTTCGAAAATACATTTGAAAAACTCTTTTACTATAAATAAAATTAGTTTCAAAATCCATTATCGTAAAACCATATCAAGCATCCAGCATAACTCACTGGACAAAACATAAACGAGCACCCAATGCCCGAATCGCGCGCATAGATCGGACAATGAACGAAATGATTCCCTGTCGATAGAGGGTCGGTCGGCCCACTGCAGTTCGGAATACCGCTATACGAGTATCACAAAGGGTCAAAAATATAAAATCATCAAGCACCGTGACAGAAACATATCATATCATATCATATAATATCAAAAATAATGCCGAAATACATCAAATCAAAATGTAATTCTTTTGAAATCATTTCCCCCCCAAAACATAAATATGTGTAAATAAAAAATAAATCTTTGATGCAAGGTTTTCAAAATACATACCGATCGTCCACTGCTCAGTCGTATGCATAGACCTGATAGTGTACAGACCATGTCGACATGGTAGTAGGCCAGTCATTTTCCGATGGTCTGGACCCATAACGAGCGCCTCGGGGGTAATCCGGAAAGAAACATATATGAGCACCACAGAGGGTCAAAACATAAATCATTAAGTACCGTGGCGGAAACAGATTTTCGATCGTCTCGGCGGAAACAAGTTTTACAGTTTAAAAACATCAAAATCATTTTCGAGCATCGAGACGGAAACATATCAATAAATTTAAAAACATGAAAACATTAATCAAACATCGTGGCAGAAACACTTTCATTATCCTTTATAATCAAAATCAAAACCTCTGAAAACTTTCTTTCTTTCTTCTTCTATTTTTTCTTTTCAAAACTCTTTTATGCCAAAAATCAAATACCAAGTTTTCAAAACATGGTTCAAAATATCAGTTCATAATTCAGACTATCAACATCATAGAATCTCTCATACCTCAAAATACCTCAAATTCACATTACTTACCTATACATATACCTATATGAACAACATATTTTTAACTTAATGTACCTATACACATACATATATTAATATCATACAAACGTGTATCGATAATTCGAATCATCAATATCAATCAAAATTATAGCACATCATACCATATAATATTAATCAAATCAAATAACAAACATATGACTTATATGCTCTATACGTAACAGAAAACTTACTCAGATGATCGAATACTCTTAGCAGTAGTCACCGACACCTTAACGTTTGCTTTGATACCACAACTGTAACACCCTGACAGAAGCCATATGCTAACAGCAGGAGACAGGATTGACCCATCTCCATAATAAGCCTTTGAATTTACCAAAAATTCGGCATGGTGTATCCTAAAAATTGGACAACCTGGATCACAGTCCAGCATCAATGGGAAATTAAGAATACATCAAACAAATAAAAGGACCTCAGGTCAACACAAATCTCATCAAATCATATCTTAAAATTACACGAAAACACTCAAGGGCTCTATGTCCACCAAAACATAAACAATCAAAACATTTACTAATATATATATATATACAGATAGCGTGTTCAGCACGATAATAAAATATTCATCTCAAATCCTCTACTTTCTAAAGCTTATCCCATGACACTTGCGAATGTGACTACCGCTTCAGTGATCTGCGCCTCGAGCATGACTTCCATAGTTGAAATGGTTGACTGCAGATAGCCAACCTGTAAAACTAGAAAAAATGGTTTGGTGTGAGTTATAAGAACTCATTAAGTAACCATGCTAGCACTATAAACAAAACATACAAGTCATTTATATTAGAAGTTTTTCAGAATTTATCAAGTTATTACGAGTCTTAGAATTATCAGCTTCTTTTTATCCTTTATATTTTAACTATATCAAATTTTTATATTTATATATTTACATATTGTCAGTATAGTAACCAGACATTCAAAGCACACGAAACATAGATTCGAAACCACAAAGTATGTCACATAACATTAAAACTATTTCAATGTTAAACATGAAGTCACACATTAACACTTATCACAGTTGAATATCTTTGAAATATTATCAAATCGGTAAATTTAACAAACTTTCTTCTGTTCAGTTGTAGGCTATCTTTAATACCAAAACCTTTTCTTCAATATCAAAACAATCTTTCCATAACCTTATCTATGATAACCTTACAACAGCTTAACACTTGGGTTTCGTATACATTCACATATATTGTAGCTCATTTCTTATATATACATGCAAATATAATATCGTAATTCTTATACATATATGTACATACCATTACAACTTGGAAAACACGCTTATAACCTCTGATATTCACATTAACTTCAAATCAACCATTCTCACATAAGCATACATAATCCATATATATCATGTGTTACATCATACATACACACACACTCAGTCATCTTTAAGTTAGGATTGGTGCTCTGAGCGCCAATTTCTTATGTATTTCCCTATAAATACTCTTGTAAGTATTTTATTTATGAATTAATTTTTTATATGGTAAAGACCTAAATGACCATAGAGTGATTGGTTATGATACAGTTGCAAAAGCGTCGCAACTGACATTGAACAATATCATAACAATATCATTCTTTAACTGTTCATGGTCAAGGTTTATAATTACTTGGTCAGTAAGTAAACCTCCTGACACTAGTACGTGTCGTATATTGGAATATTGAATTCTAATGGTTTCTCAATGAACCATGAGTCTCGGGAGACTCGTATAGACACTTATGTGTTTATATCGGATAAACACTGAATGACTCACCGAAGATTCTTAATAGATGGTACACCAACGTCAATAAGAATCTTCTCGGGTTGAGTGAGCATAGTGATCCTTCGACTTGAGGTACCACTATGGATGTATGAGGTATCTTCCACACTTTGATGGCAGTCACGCCACTGATATATTAAGAATAGAACTCCGCCTATTCGTTGGGTATAGACTAATCCTCAGGATATCATGTGTGTATCAAGAAATAATCCGTCAGTTCTGTGTAAAGAGCATATGTATCCATTATAGGATTAGCAATCTGTTAAATCCATGGGCCTGTGGTACACTTTAGAAGTGAATTCTAAGTGTTATTAATGTTGGATAATATGACCCATAGCGTCACTATTTGTACAGATGATAGTGTTGTTGTACAAATTAACTATGTGACAAGGAAATTGCACTCTCATCATTTGTGATTAGATCACCTTAGATATATAAATGAAGAGAGGTCCCTATGATTAGTTCCTGGATTGAGAATGATATGAGACAGTATCAGTCCACGAAGGATTAATCATTAAATATCCCTAGCCGGAGTATTATCGAGACTGGACATCGATAATGCGGAATGGGCTAGTATTGCACTTGTGCGCGTTGTGAGGGCACAACGACATAGTTCTCATATATATAAGTATTGGATACTTATGCAAGTGCGATAAGAGGTTGTGTTTCACCGATGGTACGGGAAACAGCTTCGCTCTGGATAGACCCCTCGGAATCCCATTGGTATTATGACTATGTGTCTATGGGAGTCCGACATCAGGGTAGGTATGTATGATCTTAACCTGAGACTTGCACCGCTAATGCTTACGACAATCAATATGCTTTAGTTGAGGTCGTCCAGGACTCTAACCGGTTCTGTGTACGCCAATGCTTGGTATATTGAGAATCGTAGGGTATTGGGTGTGATGTCAAGACGGAAGTATCACTCCAGTCATAGTGGAGATGATGTCACGCAGGATACGGTATTAGTGCTCTTAAGTGCTGGCCGGCCATCGGGATATTATGACAAGGTCATGTATATCCGATTATAGAGACTAGTTACCAGACATCCGACATGTGCTTCGGACGGGGCAGACACTTATCCAGCCCCAGCCCTAGCACGTGACTATCCGATACTGGGCCGATATACACGATACTTGGTATACTACGCTTGATATAGATCTTAAATATTCTTAGATGAATATGACCGGAGAATTGGGTAGACTTCGTGCTTTGCTAGAAGCCGATCTTGTCTCGTAAATCGGTAGAACGTAGTACTTGGTACGTACATGATTCGGATACTTCGACGACCGTATTTACTTCCAACGTATCCAGGGATCTCATGGGTCGCTTCCCGATAATGCACCGATGACGCATAACTCGCACTCATTAATAATCTGGGATTATATAGAAGAGAGAGAAAATTAATCTAGGATTAATTACGGAGATATTTTATCTGGATAAAATATCGTCTAAAGAGAGAGAATGATTAATTTGGAATTAATCGGTAAATTAATATATTCGATATATTAAACGAAATTGGATTTCGACGCGGAATTAAAATTAGATTTTAATTCGGGCGAACGAATTAATTTAGAATTAATTCGTTAGCAACGTAAATAGTGAATTCGCTAGGCGTAATCATTTAATTACGACGCGACGGAAAATTCGCTAATTGAGAATTAGTGAACCCGAGCCCGAGTGTGATTGCGAGCGCATTCGTATTTCGAATTCGAGTGCGGCGACGCAAGTCACATCAAGCGTCAAATCATTCGTCACATCAAGCGTCAAATCAAATGTCACTTTGAGTGATGTGATTGATTGATGTGATTGAGTTGATTGATTGATAGACACACATCAAGTCACTTTGATAAAGTGACATTGAATAGTGATGGGTGTTGTTGGAATAGTGTTGGTGGTTGAGAGAGCCATTACCATTTACTTTATTTGATAAATTAAAATGGTAAATGCTTATTAATTTTTTGGAAAAATATATAAAGCATTTTTGTAATTCATTTTACAACTTAACCATTACACAACACCACCAATTCTTCTCTCTTTCTCACGCCCAAAAGGGCTGTTTTCTCTTCTTCTTCACAGCTCACTGCCGTGAGCTTTAAGGGGAGCAATGAGTGTGTTTTGTTGCAAAACACAAGTGCTAGCACACTTACGAGACTTGCGAAGGTGTTAGGGAGGTTCACCCATGAGGCGGGATTCATTTGACGCAATCTTGGAGCTCATTTTCGCAGCTCAAAAATCTGATTTGGAGGGCAGTGAACTGCACACAGTTGGCGCCAAAACAGTGGGCTTTTTGGGCTTCATTCGTCTTCAAATCATCTCAACCATCGATGTGAGTATTCTGCTACCTCCGTTGATGTATTCACACATGTATTTCATTGCTTGTTTGATCTTGGGACCTAGATAAAACCTAACAATGGCATCAAGAGCTATAGGTTCAAGCATGAAAATGTAGGGCTTAAAATGGGTATTTTGTATTTGAGCATGATTTTGTGAAATTGGATGATTGAGCATGCTTAATATATGTTATATTGAAGATTGATTTGATCAATTTCAAGAAAATGTGTTTGGAACAATTTTCCCCAAATTTGGAGTGTTGGCCGAATGTATGTATAATTTGGAATCCATGGAATTTTTCCATTTTGATTCATTGGATGAGTTATAATGATGAAGGATGATGTTAATTTGAAGTCAATTAGATTGAATTTTGAATTGAACATAAATCCCCAAAATGTATATGTTGGCCGAATTCCATATGCCCTTTAATGTCTTGGTAATTTTGATTTTTGAACAATTGGATGTGTTGGAAATCATTTAGGATGTTGATTTAATGTCAATTGTGGGTTCGATTGGATTGAAACCAAATCGGACACAAAATCCCTCCTTTGGCCGAGAGCTTTAAAGCATGTAATGGGTTTGATTTTTTCATTTATGTGTTGGACATGTGATGATGATAATGAACATGATTAATTGGACTAATTTCATGTTTTGGAAATATTGATTTGGGTGATTAATCATGTAATGCACTTTAGGTAATTAAATTGCGAAATTGGATTTGTGTAATTTAATGAATTAGGCCTTTAAATTGGATTTGGGCTTATTAAGTTGTAATTGGGGTTATTGGGCTTGATTTTATCAAGTTGGGTTTAGGCCATGTGGATTGGATCCAATTGGCCCAAAACCATAACCATAAAGCCCAAATGCAACTTATAAACCTTTAAAGTTTAATTGGGCCTAATGGGCCTAAATTGATTTCTGGGCTTATGGGGTTACTCCTTGATTGGGCTTTGGTTGTCGAAGCCCACGCCTTATAGAAATTAATTAAAGCCCATTAGACTTGAATTGAATTGACGTTGGACGTTAATCGGGCTTTGAGACCCGAAGCGATTAAATTTGGAATTTAAGTCGTTAAAGGTTTATTAAATAAAGTGTAATATTTAATTTGGAATTGAATAGTGAATTAGTATTAAATACATGTTAAATTGGATTTAATGATGTAGTTTAATTTAATTCATGAATTTGTACTTTGAGTACTTATTCGCAAAAACGAGTTTGACTCGAGCAAAATCAAATCGTTGTTTGAACATTGGATGATCACATAATTATCAGATTAATTAATTTGATTAGATTGATTGATAGCATGCTTTTGTGTGAATACGTGGTGTGATGAATGAATAATGTATATCGGATGGATATTAGTCGGGTGGGGCAATTTTGGAAATTGTTGTAATAAATTCGATTTATTAAATTGGACCTGCGTGTCCAGCCTTATCACCTCTATTCTCTTTGTATTCTCTTCCCACCTATTCCCCTCAATGTAAATGAGGTTTCTTTAGAAGTGTAGTGTAACGGGTAGAAGTAGTACAAGTGCTAGCTTGAGTGAGAAATGGAGAGATTTGATCTAGGATCAATGTAAAGTATCCATCCGCATATCATTATTATTTATTTTCATACTCGCTTTATTATGTATTTAGAATGCATGTTTAAGGGTGTATGATGATGAGACCTTAACAAAGATAATTAAATTGGTAGCCAATTTACACGCGAAAAACCCTCATCAAATATCATGCGTTTTTTCCTTCCATTGAGTGATTCTTACTCAAGATCCTAGATTGGCATGGGTTGTTGGCCAAAGTCAAGCCCTTGTCCGTCGAAGATGTGTTTGAATCACGAGGCTTTGTTCCATATTGGTGTCTTGTCCAAGTTGTGGTTTGTTGGCCAAAGTCAAGACCACTTCTTGTCCAACGACATTGATTACGAAGCTTCCATGGTCAATGGGTCCACGATTGACTGGGATCATTAGGTTTGTTGTGCCAAAGCCAAGGCCTAGTTGATTCAGAGGAAAAAGGTTAGGGTATATATTCGATATATAGGCATATATAAGATATATGTTTCGGACTTGGATGTCCACCTACTGGATCTAGGAATTGGATTAGATCCAATTGATCTTAGAGATCTACCTAGTTAATTATCATACAATTTGTTGGCCAAAGTCAAGATTGTGTGATATTTAACGGGATCCTAGCCCACTAGGAAACACGGTTTCCCGAGTACTCGACAGAGGGTTAGAGGCTCGACGAAAAATAGTGGGAGGCAAGAATTGAATTTGCAATATTCGTTCAATTACTCGCCATACGCGCTCAAACAAATATCACTCGTCATATATTAAAAGTATTAGTTAGACTAATATTTAATGTTGTTTTAATAAACAGTTGGACTGTATTATAGTTGATTATATATAATTGGATTATATTAATCAATATATTTGAATTAATTAATTCAGTTTACAGTTGATTTTATAATTGGATTATAGTAATCAATGTAATTGAGGTTAATTAATTTGGATTATATTTGATTATATAGTTGGACTATTATAATCATTATAATATATAGTACCACTAATAATTGATTAAATAGTTGGACTATTGAAATCAAGAAAGAATTGAAAAGTTGGATATTTAAAATATAATCTTGGATTAAATATTTTAAATGATTTAATTTTCAAATTGGGAATAAATAATAGGTTACTTTATTTGATAAAATAACTTATTATACCTTAAGCCCAAAATTAAGCAAATAAGTAGAGCATAAAATCTTTGGAATTTATGTGATGATGACTTTAGTGCTTAATTTAATATACTTGTCATAAATCTAATTTTAGATTAATAAGTATTAAAATTGCAATTTATAATTCTTGGAGAATTAATTGACTATTCTAGAGGAGATAAAGTCAAAGTTTACAATTGGGCATGTAGCACGAGGTGCACATCGTTTCGATATTCTAAAAACCCAAGGCTTGGCCTAAGGTTCCTGAAATATTGAAAAGAATAATTGACATATCCCAAAGTGACTACCATTTGGATATGGCAGACACGAAGGAATTAAAGAAAGGGCAAGACTCTTACTTTAAAAATGATTGTCAAAGTTATGTTCACTACTAGTATTGAAATTAGATTTTAAATACTTAGTGTGGTACATAAAAATATGTATTGATGTTCAGAATCTGCTTTGAGCAGGATACTGACTTCAAGCTGAGATTGCTCTGCGAATCGGAAACGGGACGAAAGTCGTTGTTTCGACCGTAGATACCTAAGTTTAGGAACTACCCTTCGGGTGTGTACTTAAATTAGGAACTGTTATAATGTAACTAGTTTGACTAGAGACATTATCTCTATATCAGTGTTTGATCCATTGTGGATAAACCTTTATATTCTAGAACACTAAGTGTTTCATTATATAAAGATGATACTGAGATAAACACATTAGATGTGAATAACAGAATTTATATTTTGAATATAATTAAAATCTCAAACATATAAAATGAAAAATAAATAGCTCAAATTGATTTGATCAATAGAGACTTATTTGTGGCATTGTTGTCTAGGACACAATTAAACAAGACTCGTATATCCGCACTTTTGAAGAGTGGGTACTAGGACTGATTTGACTATTCAAATAAAGTCTACGAATCTAGTTTATTAGGTAAAGTACCTAAAACACTGTTTACTTGGTAATAGTATAAGTGCCACCGATCTGTTAGCCCTATTCATGGTGAAGTTAGTGGGCCCATATCTAGCTAGGCTAGATGTGAACATGAATATTTCGTGACCTTAACGGATGTGGCATCACGTTATGGTTATGTGTTTCTTTTGAAGAACACAGATCGGAAACTATTAGAGTTTTGACACGAAGTAGATAAACAGATCGACTATAGTATTATGCCGTCATGGTAAGACCGTAATGGAAAATACTTAAGCAGTAAGTTTCAAACATACATGAAAGAGTATGGTATTCTTTCAGATGAGGACTCCTCCCGAGACACGTCAGTTTGACGGTGTGTCCGAACTAAAAACCGAATTTTGTTGGACATGATAAGGTTTATCACGAGTCGCTCTGAGCTACCATTTCCTTCAACGGATATGTATTAACAGTGCAAAACTTATTTAGAATAAGGTTCCATATAAATCTGTTTGACAGATATCATATAGGATATGAACAGGAAAGAAACAAGGTTTCTCATTCCTAATAATTTGGGTATGCCAGGCATAACGTTTGGATGATACCAAACTAGAACCCAAATTGGATAAGTGCCAATTATAGGTTATTCTAGGGAAAACCATAAGTATAGTACTTATATATCCCACATGGGAACAATATGATTGTTGCTCGCCATGCGGTTTTCCTGAGAGGAATACCGATATGCAGTGGTAAGTGGGAGGATAGTGATACTCGATGAAAATCGAAGTAATACTATTCAAGGCAAGAAGTCCTTAATGGAACACATATAGTTCATCAAGGATGAAACTATACCATTAATCTTCGAATACACAAGAACCTCGTAGATTGGAGAGAGTCAGAAAACAACCTGGGGTATGGGTTTCTGATCTCACCTCATAAAGATATTAATCTTGTGGAGGTATACCAACCGACTACATTTTGAGGAAGTGATACAAGGTATCGACTCCCTATTTTGGCAAAGTGCCATGAGTGCAAAATGGATTCCATGTATAACAACTATTTTGGATACTAGTTGTTGTACCACAAGGCATTGTGCCTATTGGTACATTAAACGTCTTCAAGGAAGACATACATGGATGGCAACATACCAACGTACAAAGCTAGGCTTGTGACGGAAAGGTATCGTTATCAACATTATGTTAATAACGGTTCAACCTTTTACATGTTGCCATAGTAAATCCATTTTGATGATGCTTGTTGATACTGCATATTTCATTTATGAAATGTGTCAGTTAAAGATCAAAATCGCTTTCCTGAGAAGGAAACCTCTTGGAGGATGCTTACAACATCCTGACGATTTTGTATAACCGACAAACAAGGTTTGCGGGTTATTCGATCCATGTTTGGATTGAAGCAAGCATTAGGTTGTTGGAACTGTCGTTTTGAAATAATCATAATGGTATCATGATTTGACTCAAAACGAAATGATTCTTGTGTATATAAGGAGGTTAGTGGGAGAGCACTGATAATGAAATTCCCATAAAGCAATTGGTGAAAGCTTGGCTTTCATAGATATTCTCCGTAGAATTCTGGGAAGTAACAGCTTTTATTCAAGGAATAAAGATCTACTGGGATAGATTTGGAGTTGTTAACACTCTCTGAGAAATTGTACATTTAAAATGTACTTGATATGGTGTCTCATACGCTTTGAGCATATGGAGTCACAATCGAGTCAATCCAAGTGATAGTCACTGGATTGAAGTTAAGGACATCTGTTAGTATCTTAGAGAACTAAAGATGCTGTCTTAAACTATGGAGAAGGAGAACTTGAAGTGACTGGGATCACTACCGCAAGTTTCCAAACAGTTAAATACTGCGGTACTATAAAGTTTGAATAACGGGACAGTGAGCTGGAAATCTTCCGAGCAAGATACTGTTGCCGAATAAACAACAAATGCGGATTATTGCTGCGGCTGAGGCAGCAATAGAAGCCATTTGGGTCGATAATAAATCTAATTAGATTAGATATAGTTCTGTTAGCAGCTGAGCTAGGCGTCAGCACAAGGCTAAAGAATTAAAGGTCTCATCGACGATCCAGATATATACTTCTATATTCATCTGATTCGTTCGGATCATACATCGTGGCGATGTGGTGATCGTATAAATCGCGTCAGACGATAATCATGGAAATCCGCTGACGAAAACCTTTCCTTAGCAATTTGAGCAAACCGTACATAGTTCGGGTGTTCGACACTTGAGTGACTGGCTATGTGCCAAGTGGGAGATTGTTGGATAATATGACCCATATCGTCACTATTTGTACAGATCATAGTGTTGTTGTACAAATTAACTATGTGACAAGGAAATTGCACTCTCATCATTTGTGATTAGATCACCTTAGATATATAAATGAAGAGAGGTCCCTAAGATTAGTTCCTTGATTGAGAATGATATGAGACAGTATCAGTCCACGAAGGATTAATCATTAAATATCCCTAGCCGGAGTATTATCGAGACTGGACATCGATAATGCGGAATAGGCTAGTATTGCACTTGTGCGCGTTGTGAGGGCACAACGGCATAGTTCTCATATATATAAGTATTGGATACTTATGCAAGTGCGATAGGAGGTTGTGTTTCACCGATGGTACGGGAAACAGCTTCGCTCTGGATAGACCCCTCGGAATCCCATTGGTATTATGACTATGTGTCTATGGGAGTCCGACATCAGGGTAGGTGTGTATGGTCTTAACCTGAGACTTGCACCGCTAATGCTTACGACAATCAATATGCTTTAGTTGAGGTCGTCCAGGACTCTAACCGGTTCTGTGTACACCAATGCTGGGTATATTGAGAATCGTAGGGTATCTGGGATAAAATATCGTCTAAAGAGAGAGAATGATTAATTTGGAATTAATCGGTAAATTAATATATTCGATATATTACGCGAAATTGGATTTCGACGCGGAATTAAAATTAGATTTTAATTCGGGCGAACGAATTAATTTAGAATTAATTCGTTAGCGACGTAAATAGTGAATTCGCTAGGCGTAATCATTTAATTACGACGCGACGGAAAATTCGCTAATTGAGAATTAGTGAACCCGAGCCCGAGTGTGATTGCGAGCACATTCGTATTTCGAATTCGAGTGCGGCGACGCAAGTCACATCAAGCGTCAAATCATTCGTCACATCAAGCGTCAAATCAAATGTCACTTTGAGTGATGTGATTGATTGATGTGATTGAGTTGATTGATTGATAGACACACATCAAGTCACTTTGATAAAGTGACATTGAATAGTGATGGGTGTTGTTGGAATAGTGTTGGTGGTTGAGAGAGCCATTACCATTTACTTTATTTGATAAATTAAAATGGTAAATGCTTATTAATTTTTTGGAAAAATATATAAAGCATTTTTGTAATTCATTTTACAACTTAACCATTACACAACACCACCAATTCTTCTCTCTTTCTCACGTCCAAAAGGGCTGTTTTCTCTTCTTCTTCACAACTCACTGCCGTGAGCTTTAAGGGGAGCAATGAGTGTGTTTTGTTGCAAAACACAAGTGCTAGCACACTTACGAGACTTGCGAAGGTGTTAGGGAGGTTCACCCATGAGGCGGGATTCGTTTGACGCAATCTTGGAGCTCATTTTCGCAGCTCAAAAATCTGATTTGGAGGGCAGTAAACTGCACACAGTTGGCGCCAAAACAGTGGGCTTTTTGGGCTTCATTCGTCTTCAAATCGTCTCAACCAATCGATGTGAGTATCCCGCTACCTCCGTTGACGTATTCACACATGTATTTCATTGCTTGTTTGATCTTGGGACCTAGATAAAACCTAACAATTAAGAGATTGCTAATAGAATCATTGATGAGATTATACCTATAGAGATTTGACATTTATATCTATATCTTTGGGATAATCCGGATACCTGTGACGGAAGGATTATACGTATGCAGTGACCTCGACCTGTATGGTTCAGAGAGTTTATCTGTGTTTGTCATAATTTACGGGTGTGTAGATTATGGACACGAAATTCGATTTCGTAAGGGATATGCCTGAACCTAAAGAGTCTCACTAATGAAACATGCTCGTAGAGCACTACGAATACCTTTATAAATGATAAATTCACGCTTTAAGGGTTTTTCCGGTTATTTCCTAATTAGTGTGTATTTGATTTAAATGCTTGATTTTATTACATTCACATTAATTAATTATCAAATAAAGTATTTGACACTTGTCACAAATATATGTATTATGGAATATTTAATGTAAATATTATACATATATTTGGGTATTTATATTTGTAATTATCTAATTATTTAATTGTTAAATAATTAGATTAATTAAATATAAATATCTTTTAACTTTAATATGGCAAAATGTAATTGGTACATTTGTGCATATATTAATTAAAATGGATGACAACTTGATTTTTGGCATATTTAATATTGATTAAATTTGTAAAAATCAAAATTTCCATTTTGCCCTTATAGAGTCAGTCAAGCTCTTAATTTTTAAGCTTGGATTTTTTTTTTTCATTTTGCTTCACTTTTGGCTTCAAAATAGATTACAAAAAAAAAGAGTTGAGAAAAAAACCTAAGTGCTGAAGGTGTTTTTGTTAAGAAACTTTGAAAATCAAGGTAATTTCATACTTCTCTTTACTTGAAAATTATTTCTATGCCTTTAGACTTCAACATATGATGTTTCCATGTTTTCTCTATTCTCTTGGGTTTGTAATAAATTTGTTTGAAGCTTGAATCAAAGGTGTTAGCATGTGTATTTTGTAAAGGAAGCTTATTAAGTGTTATTAATCATACTTTTAGTTATTTGATAACTTGGTAGCCATTCAGGAGTTACTTAGTGTAGACATGGTACAGAGGTATGGCGACAATGTCCGGGCTCGCGGCCCGTCGGGAGTACGGAGTAGCCCGCAGGGGACTAAACCGGAGAATAAAAGGAGTCACCACCCAGTGTGAACTGGGAAATGGTTTAAGGCCGCACTCACCCCTCGCAAGGGAAGACCTCAAACCGTTGGGTTCAGAATGGTCCCTTACTTATGCCAATTTTAATAAATGGGTTTACGCAATGTTATAACCAAGTCTTATGCAACACATGCAAAATAATTCAAATGACATACAAGTTTGCACACCCATAAACATAAATGTAAGTGAAAACAAATGCATAATTATAAAAACATATTAATCAGAGAAGTGCGGTAATGACAATAGAAACGTTAACAATAACGACAGATAATTAAGCACATGATGCAGAAAGGAATAACCAAATAGGCAAACATGCATAAAATATAAAGGAAGAGCCTTTCTAGTGTGTGTACGTTCATGGAGCGTTCGTAAACGCGTTCGAACGAGATGGGATATGATGCATGGTAAAACAAAATGTGTGCGTTCGAGTAACGTTCGAAAATGCGTTCGAACGGGGTAAGGCAAAATGCATGCGTTCATGTAGCGTTCGGAAACACGTTCGAACAGAGTGAGGCATAAGACATGTATTCGAGTTGCATTTGAAAACGCATTCAAACGTCTTTACAAAAATAGCATAACTAATGACATAAACACGCAGACATGAATATTCCCGAGTGATACGCGGAGTTGTATCCCAAGTACAGACTGCACTACCGTCCATTCGGATTCGGTTACGAAATTTATGTCTGGGTTTCCATCCGATATACCGCAAGGGATAACACGCAATCATTAACTCAATGTAGACATACATGAAATATGATAATGCATATAACAATAAATAACCGAAAAGACAAATATGTGAAATAACAAGGAAGATAAATAACACAAAATGAATGTTGAATAATAAAACAACCATAAATGTAAATTAAATACGAAATAATAAAAAAGACAAATAACACGAAATAAATGCGGAATAATAAAATATGTGACCAAAGAATGTGGCCGTTTTCAATGTAGGACTTCGCATACCCGGTTGGACGTATTTCACGTCCAACCAAGCATGCCGTTTCCAAGACGACAAAATAAAATATAATAAAGGGTGCCCTCAGGTCTTACCTTTTAAGTCACTTCTCGAGAGTGCGGTATGCAGTTGCCGGAAGGATAGGGGCTGGTTCGCTGTTTCGCTGTTTTGGGATGCTTTTTTTTACTGGTTTAAGGGTCTGTTTGGTTCAACGGAGGGGAGGGGAGGGGAGGGGAGGGGAGGGGAGGGATTTTAATGGAGGGGAGGGGAAGGGAGGGGAGGGATTTTAATTAATATATGTTTGGTTCAAAGGAGGGGAGGGGAGGGGAGGGGAGATGAGGGTTTTTAATTAAATATATGTTTAATTGGGAAGAGATTTTAAAACTAATTTACTATTTTATCCTTATAGTATGTTATAAATAAAAGTAAAACAATATAAGTAGGGATAATTTAGTAATTACATTTAAAATTTTAATTCATCACTTTCTCTCCCCTCCAAAACCCCTCATTTTTGGAGGGGAGCTAAAATTGACTTAGGAGGGAATTTACTCCCCTCCCCTCCCCTTCAAAAAATTGAACCAAACAAACAAAATTTAAAATAATCCCTCCCCTCCCCTCCCCTCCCCTCCAAAACCCCCCAACCAAACACAGCCTAAGTCACTGTTTTTAGGTGATTTAGGGTTGTTTTTGGACTATTTTGGGGCTGATTTTTGGTGCTTCAGGGGGCTGTTTCTGGGTTTTTTTTGCTGCTGTTTGTTTCGATTGGTTTGTGCTTTGTTGTTTGGTATTCGGTGGAGGGCTGTATTTTTGTTGATGTTTCGGCGAAGTGAGAGAGGGGGTTATTTGTGGTTGTTTTACTTGGTTGTAGGAGGGGATTGCTTTGTTGTTTCACGTCCAAAATGGCTTCTAGCTCCACATTCACGCTGATTTTGTTTGTCTGTTTTTGCCACTTTTTGCTCTCGTTTTTTTATTGTTTTGCTCTCTTGGTTTTTTGGTTTGTTCAGTGGCTTTGCAGCTTTTGTGTGGCCTGTGAGTTGGCCGAGAAGAGTGTTGCCGTGTGTGTCTTGTATGTCTTTATTTGTTTTATGCTCGGTCCTAGGGTTCTTTCTGGTTGAAGCCGTGAGTGTCTCTTTGTGTTTGCTTCTGCCATGTGTGAATATGAGAGAGAGGAAGAAGGATCAAAATCCAAGAGAGCCGTCAAGGTTCAGAGAGAGTATATTAGAGATTCTTTTTAGGTTCAGAGAGAGAGAGATGTGGTGCCTAGGTTTATTTTGTTGTTTGAGCCGAGTGTGTAGAGAGATGGAGAGGCCTTGAGCTATGGTTTTTTATTTATATTTTTTTTACCGTGAGTTCTGTTAGGAAGCAGGAGGAGGAGCTGCGTGAAGTGTCAAGAGAGACGAAGCATTAGGGTTTCATTGTATGTTTTTTCCGTGTAAGTGAATTGGTGGGGGAGAAGGAGGCGTGAAGTGTCCCAGGCTTTAGGGTTTGGTTTAGGTTATGTTTTATAGTGGTGCATTAGGGTTTTGGATGGGTACGTATGGGTTTTGGATGGGTGTGGGGGTTTTGGCCAAGATTAATGTTTAAAACAGGAATTGACTAAGCGAACCTGCGGCTAACTAGTGATTTTAAATTTGACGAGCTATTAATTTTTTGAATTTTCCCTTCCGACGTCTGTTTCCCGCGACTTCTGAGACTTATCGGGTAGTGCCTCCATACGAGGCTCATCATTGGGCTTTATGCAAAAATGCAGTGTCTACAGTCGCCCCCACTTTGATGGGGCTTGTGCAGTGTGAGACAGTGACAATCCTATCAAAGTTATGCATGTATTTTTTCACTTACCTAGTTCGCCGGCTGTCGCACTTACCTGCTGCTTTGCGAGATGCTTCGAACTGAGTTGATCTGGTGTTGAGGTTCTGCGACCCCTAAGGTTCATCCCTGCAAGATACTCTTATCTCTAGGATTCATTACCGAACTGAGCTGATGTGAGGTGGTTCATTCCCGAACCGTCACTTGAGAGGTGGTCCATTCTCGAACTGTTACATGATGATAGATGGTTCATTCCTGAACCGTTACTAATGAGAGATGGTTCATTCCCGAACCGTTACTGAAGAGAGATGGTTCATTTCCGAACCATTACTGATGAGAGATGGTTCATTTTGGAACCGTTACTGATGTGAGATGGTGGTCCATTTCCGAACCGTTACTGATGTGAGATGGTGGTCCATTTCCGAACTGTTACTGATGAGAGATGGTTCATTCCCGAACTGTTACTGAGTTGAGTTGATGGTGAGGCGCTTTGACCTCTGAGCTTTGTTCCCGAACCACCGAGTGGGTTTTATTCCCGAATTAAGCTGGGTGTGGGCTTTATTCCCGAGCTGCGTTGAGTATGGGCTTTGTTCCCGAACTGTGCTGAATGTGGGATTTGTTCCCAAACTGTGTTGAGAGTGGGCTTTATTCCCCGAACTGTGTTGAGTGTGGGCTTTATTCCCTGGGTTGTGCTGAATGTGGGCTTTGTTCCCTGGCTTTATTCCTGAGCTATGTAGAGAGTAGGCTTTGTTCCCGAACTGTGCTGATTTGGACTTTGTTCCCTGGGCTTTATTCCCAAACTGTGTAGAGAGTGGGCTTTTTTCCCGAACTGTGCTGATTATGGGCTTTGTTCCATGGGCTTTATTCCCGAACTGTGTAGAGAGTGGGCTTTGTTCCCGAACTATGCTGATTATGGGCTTTGTTCCCTGAGCTTTATTCCCGAACTGTGTAGAGAGTGGGCTTTATTCCCTGGGCTTTGTTCCCGAACTGTGTTGAGAGTGGGCTTTATTCCCGAACTGTGTTGAGAGTGGGCTTTATTCCCCAAACTGTGTTGAGTGTGGGCTTTATTCCCGAACTGAATTAAATTGATGGCAAGGTGCCTTCACCCCTGGGCTTTTTTTCCCGAACCATCTCTGGGCTTTGTTCCCGAACTGTGCTGACTGTGGGCTTTGTTCCCGAGCTGTGTTGAATATGGGCTTTATCCCCTGGGCTTTATTCCCGAACTGTATTGAATGTGAGTTTTATTCCTGAACTGTGTTGAGTGTGTGGGCTTTATTCCCGAACCGTGCTGAGTATGGGCTTTATTCCCGAACTGTGTTGAGTTTGTTTGTTTCCATTCCCGACTGGCTCGTTCTCATTCCCGAGGAGTTCCTCGTCTTTGCCCTTTTTACTTTTTTCTTCAAAGCCTGCGAAAACAAAACAAAGAATATTGTGTGTACATGATGCGTATGCATGTATGCATGGATGCATTTCCTATTCCGATGGGTTAGGCCTTGCTTGTGGTTTTTGGTGCCTCTTGCCTACAAATGTATTTGGTCGCCCCAGAGCCTGCATACAGTTCCTTTCTATCAATTCTATTATACTCCTTACAATTACAATTGAAATTCCCTCGGGGTTTTCACATGTACCGAATTTAAATGCATTTGCCTTTGTTGAATTAATGTCAAATACGCTCATGTCACGCATATTATGATGTAAAATAAAAAAAATTCGAGTAAGTAAGCAAAACAATGTCTTTATGACTAATAAATGCAGGATTACAAAAATAAATGCCTTCGTCATCTGCAGCCTTGTCTTCTTCAGTCTTCTTGGTTTCTTTGAACGTCAGATTTTCCGACTACAGTAGTTCTTCTTTCTATTCATTCTTCTCTTTGTCACTGCTCAAGAGGTTTTCCCAGGAATCTATCCCTTGCCCCGTTTCATCTTCACTGCTGCTACCCCATATCTCCATGTAAGAGGCTTGGTGGTCGATGGTTTGGAGGACAAGGCTTTCGGGTTGGCCGGAGCTAATCATGTAGGTAGGTGGTGGAACATAGTGGTAGTTGGGTAGAGGGTTTCTGTGTGTGTTGGGTTGTTCTTTTTTCTGGGTCGGGTATCTTATGAGCGTCAATGAGATTTTGGATGTCATGCTTGAGGCGGGCGCAGTTGTCGGTGTCATGGCCTTTTTCCTGATGGAAGTAACAGTACAGGTTTATGTTGAGATGAGGTGGCACAAGGTTTGGAAATGGTCTAGGTTCTAAAGGTTTTAGAAGTCCTTGCATCTTCAGGTTTTCAAACACCTTTGACAAAGGTTTACCAAGATTGGAGAATCGCTTGTTTCTGACAGCAGCGACTTCAACAGTAGCGGGCATTCTCCCTGAAGGCCCCCCCAATGGTCCTTCTATTATAGCTGTAAAACTTCTGATTCTCGGCTTCCTCCTCCTCGATATCCATAACAGTTTCCCTCAACTGCCAAAAATCGCTAATCATAGAGGACATCCTTCGGAGCTTGTTATAAATATAGGGTTTGGTGCCCTTAATGATCATCTTGATCTGGTCTTTTTCCGAGGGCCGGGTCTGCATTTTCAAGAGCTGGCTTCTCCAACGATCTACATAATCCTTGAAGCTCTCCTCCGGCTTCTGTTTGGTGTTCTCCAAGTCACGGAGCGATAAGTTAATCTTCAAATCTGTGACATACTGATTCAGAAAGGCCTCTGCTAACGCCCTTCAATCATCTTTGACCTTTCTCTCCAGGCCATGATACCATATCACGGACTCCCCCTCTAGTGACATCCCGAACATCTTCTGAACCTGACACTTTGACAGCCCCACTGAACTCATCACGGAAACATACTGTCGGAGATAGACCATCGGATCCTCATTCCCGTTGAACTTGGCTATGTCAGGCATCTTGAACTGCGAAGGCAGCTGCTCTTCGAAAGTCATCACATCATAGTCTAGCAAATCTTCATGTTTATCCTTCAACTTATGGGTAACTGACTCTACCTGATCCCTGAGTTTCTACAATTCTACCTGAGACCTGGCTACCTTTCCTATGGCATACTCTGCCATGTCATCATCAAAAGCAGGGATCTCATCACTCACCCTATTCGGAGGCTCCTCACGCATGACATTCTCATTGTTTTCTATTCCCTATATGCGGGGCACTGCTAGACTAGCCACGGTGGTGGCTAAAGCTTGCAACTGCTCAGTAATCTTAGTGATATTGGTCTCTAATTGATCCATGCGGGAAACCTCATTATCTGACTCACTCATGTTTGTTATTATATTTCGTAACAAGTCTCCATTCTTCTCTAACCCAACAGATATCTATGATGGCTTTTAAAACTGTGAGTTAGAATGATGCATGTATGTGTACGATGCATGAGATATATAAGATGTATGTGGTTATCAAAATAGAATATATCCTTCTGACCTTATTTCTCCCACACTCGTGGTAAGTCTATTTTTGGGTTCTAAGTATGGCTTACTTTATGCACCGATGTGGGTACACAAAATCTTTCTCTCTTATGCTACGGAGAACGATTCAGAAAAGATGGTTTATTGTTTAGGGGTTATTATTTGTGATTTCACCATCGGGCTACTAGTCGTATATCTTAGACATGGTTCATTCTCAATGGGTGTCGAGTGTGTTTTGTTTATTGTTTGTGAAGGGAGAGACGTGATGGAGTGACTTTGGCGAGAGAGAAGGGTGGGCTGGTCTGCCGCTAGAGGGAAGCTATGTCAGAGAGAGGTGTGCCTTATGGTTTATTATTTTCATGCATGCCGAGTTGTGGCCGAGAGATTCGGCAACCACCAACTCCATCTTCTTTTCACTCACTCTCACGGCACAACTCAAAAAGCACAAACAAAAAACCATAACAGCACTCGGTTGAAGGCTTCTCTCTCATTTCAACACAAACAACACACGCCCTCTCTCTCAAAAACCACAGCTTCACACAACTCACAGGCCTCACACAAACCAAACACACTCACACAAACCAAAGGACACACATTCACAAAATTCAAACAAAAAAGAAAAAAAAACCCTAAAAAAACAAGACTCGGCTCTCTCTCCAAAAACCCCCTCACTAACCTACAAAGACACAGCCAGCTCATCTCCTTCACGATTAAACACCATCACTACTCGAACTCTCTTTCAACCACGACACCAAACCACACTCTCGGCGACCACCATAAAATAACCCTAAAACTCTTCACGCAAAACAAAAACTAGCAGCCATTCACAAACCACACTCCCACCAACAATGCACACTGACCAAACTGAAGTCACACGCTCAAATGACACTTTGCGTAGCAGATCTTCGACCTCTCTCTTTCTCTCACAAGCCAACTCTCGACACCTCACACTCTCTCAACCAACACACAGCCCACTCACGTTAAAACACAAACCACTCTACGACTAAAGACACTCAACACGCATAGCCACTGAGCCGTGAAACAACCATCACCAATAGTCAAAACCCGATCGCCAAAATATTACACACACACTCACTCATGGTAACAAGCACACACTCACAGCAGGCCACATGGCAATAGGCAGTAACACTTCAACCCATGCCCACGTGACCAGCAAAGAAACTGCTCATCCACCTAACTGACTCGGCAAACACAACCAAAGCCAACCAGCAGCCCAAACTACCCACAAGCCATTCACAAAATGCAGCCATTAACCTCGAAGAAACCACAACAAAATCGAGACCAAAAACAGTCCCTGAACACCCAAAAATAATCCCCGAACACCCCTGAAAACAACCTTGAAAATAACCCAAATCAGACCTAAAATCGGTGAAAATATGATTGAAAACAACGCACAAACAGCGGCCAAAACAACGAAAAAAATAGAGAAAACAACGAGTGGAAAAAGCGAACCAGCGAACCAGAAAAAACAGCGAAAACATTAACCCTTCCGACGATATCCCAACGCACTCTCGAGAAGCGACTGAAAAGGTAAGACCTAAGGGCACCCTTTATTATATTTTATTTTGTCATCCTGGAAACGGCATGCTTGGTTGGACGTGGAATACGTCCAACCGGGTATGCGAAGTCCTACATTGAAAACGACCAAATTTTTTTGTCACATATTTATTATTCTGCATTTATTTTGTGTTATTTATCTTCCTTGTTATTTCGCATATTTGTCTCTTCAGTTATTTATTGTTGTATGCATTATCATATTTCATGTATATCAACATTGGGTTAATGATTACGTTGTGTTAATGCTTGAGTGTTGCCTTTCGTGGTATATCGAATCTGAATGGACGGTAGTGCGGTCTATACTTGGGATACAACTTCACGTAGCGCTTAGGAAACATTCATGCATGTGCTTATGTCATTATAGATGTCGTTTTTTGTAATCCCATTCGAACCTGTTCCCGAACGCCACACGAACGTATGCATTATGCCTCACTTCGTTCGAACCCGTTTACGAATGCTACTCGAACGCATGCATTCGGCTTTACCCAGTTTGAACGCGTTTCCGAATGCTACTCGAACGCACGCATTCTTTTTTACCATGCATCATATCCCATACCATTCGAACGCGTTTCTGAACGCTACATGAACGCGCATATAATGGACAGACCCTTCTTCATCATATTTTATGCATGTCTGCATCTTTAGTTATTTCTTTCGCATTATGTACTTAAATATCTCTCTTTTTAATGTAATATGTTTCCATTGTTTCTATTAATGTTTATGGGTATGCAAATTCGTGTGTTATTTGAATTATCTCACATGTGCTGCATAAGACTTGGTTATATTATTGCATACATCCGTTCATTACAATTGGCATAAGTAAGGGACCATTCCGAACCCAACGGTTTGAGGTCTTCCATTGTGAGGGGTGAGTGCGGCCTTAAATCATTTCCCAGTTCACACTGGGTGGCTACTCCTTTATTCTCCGGTTTAGGCCCCCGCGGGCTACTCCGTACTTCCAACGGGCTGCGAGCCCAGACAGCGTCGCTCACCTCTGTACCATGTCTACAATCTGGCGACTCAACTAGGGATATTTCGTTTTTTTTACGTGGCCCGTTGATTGTCATTTTTAATGCAAGTATGTTGATTGTGGATATGCGGGGTTGTCATTAAGAAGTCGATTCACTGCATGCATGTTCGTGTAGCGTTCAGAAATGCGTTCGAACGGTAAACAAAATGCATGCGTTCGAGTAGCATTTGGAAATGCGTTCGAATGGTAAACAGAATGCATGCATTCGAGTAGCGTTTGGAAACACGTTCGAACGGTGAACATAATGCATGCGTTTGAGTAGCGTTTGGAAACACGTTCGAACGGTAAACAGAATGCATAAGTTCGTATAGCGTTCGGAAACACGTTCGAATGAGATTACCAAAGTGGTATCTAAAATGACACAAACACACGCGTGAATATTTCTCAAGCGGTACGTGGAGTGGTATCCCAAGTACAGACCGCACTACCGTCCATTCGGATTCGGCTACGGAATTTATGTCTGGATTTCCATCCGATATATCGCGAGAGGCAACACTCAAGCATAAACACGGCATGAATGCGAAAATGAAAAGTGAAAAATAACAACCGAAAAAAGGCGAATAACAAGATCAACAGAAGAATGGTGTGACCAAGTGTTTTGGCCAACGTCCATATGGGATCTTGTATACCCGGCACAACAAAACATTGTGGTAAAGGTAACTTTTAGGCATTTCCCTTAAATGGAGGACCTTTAATCCAACGTGATTAGCCCATGCGCACCAAATGACGACACAAAAGTAAACAGATATAATAACATGCAGAAAGTCAATGACAAAATAATAAAAGAGATGCGACCAAGGCCGACATCTATATGGGACTTCGTATGCCTGATTGAACGTACTTCTCATTCAATCAAGTATACTTCGTCCGGCGTGGTAAAACATCGCGGTAAAGGTAACATTTAGGCATTTTCCTCAAATAGATGACCTTTAACCCACATGATTAGCCCATGCGCACTAGATAACAATGCATGAATAAACAAAGCAATGATATGCTGAAAGTAAATAACGGAATAATAAAAGAGATGTGAGAAAGGTCGATATCTATATTGGACTTCGTATGTCTGATTGAATGTACTTCTCATTCAATCAATTATACTTCGTCCGGCGCGGCAAAAGATCACGGTAAAGGTAGCCTTTAGGCATTTCCCTCGAATAGAGGACCTTTAACCCACATGATTAACCCATGCGCACTAGATAACAATGCATGAATAAACAAAGCAATGATATGTGTGTAGGCACTGCATTTTTACCAATAAGTCCCTATGATGAGTCTCATTTTGGAGACACTACCTTTTAAGTCACGGAGGTCACGGGGGAAACGGACATCGGAAGGGGAAATTCAGAATAAATAAGGTTCACTGTTTTCGTTAGTGCTGCGTTCGTGTTTACGTTCGAACGTCAAACGGATTGCGGGCGTTCGTGCCGCGTTCGAGGAAGCGTTCGAACGGTGTCGGTAATTCTGGTTTTGCTGCTAACCTCACATCCAGCCCAATTAGCCCCCCAAAGCCCATAAAACACATCCCATTTAAATAAATAAATATTAAGTAAAACATTAACTAAATAAGATAATAATTAAATTAATTAAATAATTAAATAAAACATATACCAAACATAAAATAAGCAATTACCAACTTAAACTAAAATCATGCCTAATTTAAACAAATCACATACTAAATCAAAAATATAATCATACCAAGTTAAAATCAATCAACCAATATATTCCTAACTTAAAATATTGTATTCCTAAACCAAGCCAATCAAATATTCAACCTTCCCTATCTAGCCAAGATTTGTCCCCCCCCCCCCCCCCCCTCAATCTTTGACTTCCCTTAACCAAACCAAATCAAATCCCTCTTTAATTAGCCAAATCCATTTCCTTGTCAAGCCCAACCCTTTGCCTATAAAAAGAACCCTTCACCAACCTTCTAGTCCCTAGTCCTTAGCTCATACACAACACACAAGAAAATTACAGGAAGAAGACACCCAAAAAAATAGTAAGCAAAAGATAAAGAGGAAACGGCAGCGAAACCACAAGGAAACAATAGCAAAAGACGGAGAACGACGACTCAAAACAGTAAGACAACGAACGAGAACAGTGAACCAGTGAACCGGGAGAGTTGCAGAGCATCCACCCTTCCGACGATCGTGTACCGTACATCCGAGAGGTGATTTAAAAGGTTAGACCTGAGGGTACCTTTTCATTAGTTTATATTCGTTTTTGTTATTATTATTGAATTATATTCGCATGAGAGTCGTTTATGGATGCATGTTGTGGCTTGAATGAAATGGAAGAGTGTCGTCTCTTGTGGTATATAGGATGGAAACCCAGACGTAAATTCCGTAGCCGAATCCGAATGGACGGTAGTGCGGTCTGTACTTGGGATACAACTCCACGTACCACTTGAGTAAACGGCACCTTCTCTTGTTTTGTGTTGCTTTTATTTATTTATTTTTCGACACTTAAATTCTGCATGTTGCTTATTTATGCATGACTCAATCGAGCGCATGGGCTTAGTAAGTGGAATGAAAGATCCCCTATGGGGAGGGGTTAAAGCCCTTTACCACAATGCTTTGCCGCGCCGGTTGATGTGTGTTCGGTTGGATGCAAGACACATTCAATCGGACATACTTAGAATAATATGATTGTCTTTATGTTTGTATGCATAATGTGATGTGACGCGCATGGGCTTAGTATGTTGGTCTAAAGGTCATCTCTTTGAGAGATCAAGAGCCCCAAAAGGCCACCTTTACGCCAGTACTTCGCCGCGCCCCTTTATTTTGTTGTTTATGTATTGCGTCCCATTTCATGCATCAGGGCTGTTCCCGTTCAAATGCGTTTACGAACGCAACTCGAACGCGCATGCATTTTTACCTTATCATGCATCAGGTCTCATTTCCGTTCGAACGCGTTTACGAACGCCATACGAACGCGAGCATTCTGTTTCATTTACGTTCGAACACGTTATCAAACGCCATACGAACGCGAGCATTCTGTTTCATTTCTGTTCGAACGTGTTTACGAACGCTACACGAACGCGAACCTTCTGTTTACCGTTCGAACGCGTTTACGAACGCTACACGAACGCGCACACACTGAACTGAGTCTGTCTTATCATATTCACGCATAATTACCTCTTGGTTGATCTTTCTTGTGTTATATAGCCAACCGTATTATTTGTATTCTTGCATTTATCCATTCTATGTGTTCTTGGGATTGTATTCAAGCATGATTAGGCTGTTAGCAGGTTATTTGGTTAATAGGCTCATGAGATAGTACTCAAGCATGATTAGGTTGTTCTTAGTTTTCCCTATCATAGGATTGAAATATGTTCATGAGATTGTCATGTGATGTTGCATGTTGTGATGAACTTGTTGATGTATGCATATGAATCTAGAAGCATGATATTTTTGGAAATAAATGTTATTTAAGCATGGTTAAATTATTACATAAATCCTTTTATTACAAGTGACATAAGTAAGGGACCATTCCGAACCCAACGGTTTGAGGTCTTCCCTTGCGAGGGGTGAGTGCGGCCTTAAATCTTTGTCCCGGTTCACACCGGGTGGCGACTCCATATTATTTAGTACTTCCCAACTAGTGTCGCGAGCCTAGAAACGGCGTCGCCCAGGTCCTGTTGTCCACAGTCTGGCGACTCCACTGTGGATAGAGAATTGGCCCCGAAATATTATCTTGTAATGTTTGGATTTATGTTTTAATTGGCCATGTCTATAGTGGATAAAGTAGGGGTTTAATCAAGGGCACTTTGAGGCTAGGTAATGGTTTGGTGTCTTCATTCACTCACTACCTTTCTAGAAGGAAAAGCTGTTAGGACACCTATATGGCCATCTACTCGTAGCCTTTGTGATGAACTAATTTGGAGGACTCGTTGTTTATTCCTGACACCAAATGATAAGAGCCTAAGAGGCTTTGGGTATTTAAGTGAGCCTCGCTCCACCTTCCCTCTGGGGAATCTACAACGGGAAATCCATTTGACAGTCCGTCACACATCATAGCTCATTGGCACGTACCTTATGTATAAAAAAGGGTGCGCCCACTTGGTTGCTCGAACCCTTGAGTGGGGAGACCTAGTTGTGGGCCATCCTTCGCCAGTGAGAGCCTTTGTCTATACTCTTACTAACCCACCCATAGACCGGGTTGGCTAAAGTAACAATTATTTCCTTGGATATGTGCTTGTGGACCATCCTCATTTGGATGCAGTTGGACTATTGTCAGAAATGCGGGCTTGCTGGAACATTTAAACTGGGGCAAGTTCGTACCTTATGACTATTTGGCCCAAAGCTTCTGAAATGTTGATGGGCCATACTGTAGAAATTATTACGTTTGCATTATCTTCATTATATGTTTGTGTTCAGGAACATTATCATTTGGATACGGTTGGACTTCTTTCCATGAGATGTGAACTTGTTGGGCCATTTAAACTGGGACGAGTTCACTCCTATAACAGTTAGCCCAAAAGCTTCTGAAATGATGATGGGCCGATTTGTGTGAGAATTTTAATGAGTTGATATATTCCTTGTATCATATGCATCTCATGCACCCCATGCATACATACATCATGTTAACCCTTGTGTTCTGAAAGCCATCATAGATACATGTTGGTTAGGGAAGATGACAGACTTGTCAAAAGACCAAGCAGCCACCAAGAGTACTGGCAGAAGACCTAGCCCAACGGGATAGGAAACCCAATCATGCATGCATGCATACACATAACGTATTTGCATCCTTTTTGTGTTTGTTCTGTTTTGTAATAACAGGTTTCAAAAGAAAAAAAGAAAGCGTCAAAAGACAAACCAATCAGGAACATCGACAGTACTGTATCAGTCTGGGGGCGAGGCCCGTATCAGTATCAGCCTTAGGGCGAGGCTCATATCAGTAGTATCAGTCTGGGGGCGAGGCCCATATCAGCAGTATCAGTCTTGGGGCGAGGCCCGTATCAGTATCAGTCTTGGGGCGAGGCCCATATCAGCAGTATCAGTCTTGGGGCGAGGCCCATGTAAGTATCAGTCTGGGGGCGAGGCCCATATCAGCTGTATCAGTCTGGGGGCGAGGCCCGTATCAGTATCAGCCTTGGGACAAGGCCCATATCAGTATCAGTCTGGGGGCGAGGCCCATATCAGCTGTATCAGTCTAGGGGCGAGGCCCATATCAATATCAGTTTAGGGCGAAGCCCACATCATTCTGCGGCCGAGGCCCACATTAGCAGAATTTTGGAATGAATCCAGGGAATGAATCCCAGGGTCGAGGCCCACATCAGCAGAATTTTGGAATGAATCCAGGGAATGAATCCCAGGGCCGAGGCCCACATCAGTAGAATTTTGGAATGAATCCGAGGGTCGAGGCCCACATCAGCATCAATCTGGGGGCGAGGCCCATGTCAGTAGCAGTTGGGGCCGAGGCCCACTTCAACATCAGTTTTGGGGATGAGTCCCAGGGTCGAGGCCCACATCAAACACAGTTTGGGAATGAGTCCCAGGGTCGAGGCCCACATTACATCAGATCAGTTCTGCCGAGAATGGCACTCCGAGAATGGAGATATAGTCCAGGAATGGACAGCTCGAGAATGAGCACGCCGAGGATGGCACTCCGAGAATAGAGATATAGTCCGGGAATGGGAAGTTCAAGAATGAACAAGCCGAGAATGGCAATCCAAGAATGGGGCAGAGTTCAAGAATGAACAAGTCGGAAATGACACTCCGAGAATGGAGATATGGTCCGGGAATGGACAGTTCAAGAATGAACAAGCCGGGAATGGCACTCCAAGAATGGAAGCACGGTTCGGGAATGAACCACCTTACAGTAACGGTTCGGGAATGAACCACCTCACGATAACAGTTCAGGAATGAACAACTTACAGTAACAGTTCGGGAATGGACCACCTTACAGTAACGGTCCAGGAAGAAAGCCTACATTCAGCTCAGTACGGGAATAAAGCCCACATTCAGTATAGTTCAGGAAGAAAGCCTACAAACTCGGGAATAAAGCCCACATTCAGTACAGTTCGGGGACAAAGCCCACAGTTAACACAGTCAGGGAACAAAGCCCAGGGGAATAAAAGCCTCATGTCAGTATAGTTTGAGAACAAAGCTCAAGAGGAAAAAGCCTCATATCAGTATAAGTTTGAGAATAAAGCTCAAGGGGAAGAAAGCCTCATGTGAGTACAGTTCGGGAATAAAGCTCGGGAGGAATAAAGCCTCATCTCAACAGTTCGGGAATAAAGCTCGGGAGGAATAAAGCCTCATCTCAACACAGTTCGAGAACAAAGCTCGGAGGAATAAAACCTCATCTCAACAGTTCGGGAATAAAGCTCGGGAGGAATAAAGCCTCATCTCAACACAGTTCGAGAATGAACAAGCCGGGAATGGCAATCCAAGAACGGAGCAGAGTTCAAGAATGAACAAGCCGGGAATGGCACTCCAAGAATGGAAGCACGGTTCGGGAATGGACCAGCTTACAGTAACAGTTCGGGAATGGACACCTTACGGTAACGGTTCGGGAATGGACCACATCACAACACGGTTCGGGAATGAACCAGGGGTCGCAGCACCTCACCACCCAAATCAACTCAACACATGGTAAGTCAAGTGGCAGCTGGCGAGCCAGGTAAGTAGAAATGCATTGCATAACTTTGATAGGATTGTCACTATTTCACATTACACAAGTCCCATCAAAGTGGGGGCGACTGTAGGCACTGCATTTTTACACATAAGTCCCTATGATGAGTCTCATTTTGGAGACACTACCTTTTAAGTCACGGAGGTCACGGGAAACGGACATCGGAAGGGGAAATTCAGAATAAACAAGGTTCACTGTTTTCGTTAGTGCTGCGTTCGTGTTTACGTTCAAACGTCAAACGGATTGCGGGCGTTCGTGCCGCGTTCGAGGAAGCGTTCGAACGGTGTCGGTAATTCTGGTTTTGCTGCTAGCCTCACATCCAGCCCAATTAGCCCCCCAAAGCCCATAAAACACATCCCAATTTAAATAAATAAATATTAAGTAAAACATTAACTAAATAAGATAATAATTAAATTAATTAAATAATTAAATAAAACATATACCAAACATAAAATAAGCAATTACCAACTTAAACTAAAATCATGCCTAATTAAAACAAATCACATACTAAATCAAAAATATAATCATACCAAGTTAAAATCAATCAACCAATATATTCCTAACTTAAAATATTGTATTCCTAAACCAAGCCAATCAAATATTCAACCTTCCCTATCTAGCCAAGATTTGTCCCCCCCCCCCCCCCTCAATCTTTGACTTCCCTTAACCAAACCAAATCAAATCCCTTTTTAATTAGCCAAATCCATTTCCTTGTCAAGCCCAACCCTTTGCCTATAAAAATAACCCTTCACCAACCTTCTAGTCCCTAGTCCTTAGCTCATACACAACACACAAGAAAATTACAGGAAGAAGACACCCAAAAAAAACAGTAAGCAAAAGATAAAGAGGAAACGGCAGCGAAACCACAAGGAAACAATAGCAAAAGACGGAGAACGACGACTCAAAACAGTAAGACAACGAACGAGAACAGTGAACCAGTGAACCGGGAGAGTTGCAGAGCATCCACCCTTCCGACGATCGTGTACCGTACATCCGAGAGGTGATTTAAAAGGTTAGACCTGAAGGTACCTTTTCATTAGTTATATTCGTTTTGTTATTATTATTGAATTCTATTCGCATGAGAGTCGTTTATGGATGCATGTTGTGGCTTGAATGAAATGGAAGAGTGTCGTCTCTTGTGGTATATAGGATGGAAACCCAGACGTAAATTCCGTAGCCGAATCCGAATGGACGGTAGTGCGATCTGTACTTGGGATACAACTCCACGTACCACTTGAGTAAACGGCACCTTCTCTTGTTTTGTGTTGCTTTTATTTATTTATTTTTCGTCACTTAAATTCTGCATGTTGCTTATTTATGCATGACTCAATCGAGCGCATGGGCTTGGTAAGTGGAATGAAAGATCCCCTATGGGGAGGGATTAAAGCCCTTTACCACAATGCTTTGCCGCGCCGGTTGATGTGTGTTCGGTTGGATGCAAGACACGTTCAATCGGACATACTTAGAATAATATGATTGTCTTTATGTTTGTATGCATAATGTGATGTGACGCGCATGGGCTTAGTATGTTGGTCTAAAAGTCATCTCTTTGTGAGATCAAGAGCCCCAAAAGGCCACCTTTACGGCAGTACTTCGCCGCGCCCCTTTATTTTGTTGTTTATGTATTGCGTCCCATTTCATGCATCAGGGCTGTTCCCGTTCGAACGCGTTTACGAACGCAACTCGAACGCGCATGCATTTTTGCCTTATCATGCATCAGGTCTCATTTCCGTTCGAACGCGTTTACGAACGCCATAGGAACGCGAGTATTCTGTTTCATTTACGTTCGAACGCGTTATCAAACGCCATACGAACGCGAGCATTCTGTTTCATTTCTGTTCGAACGTGTTTACGAACGCTACACGAACGCGAACCTTCTGTTTACCGTTCGAACGCGTTTACGAACGCTACACGAACGCGCACACACTGAACTGAGTCTGTCTTATCATATTCACGCATAATTACCTCTTGGTTGATCTTTCTTGTGTTATATAGCCAACCGTATTATTTGTATTCTTGCATTTATCCATTCTATGTTTTCTTGGGATTGTATTCAAGCATGATTAGGCTGTTAGCAGGTTATTTGGTTAATAGGCTCATGAGATAGTACTCAAGCATGATTAGGTTGTTCTTAGTTTTCCCTATCATAGGATTGAAATATGTTCATGAGATTGTCATGTGATGTTGCATGTTGTGATGAACTTGTTGATGTATGCATATGAATCTAGAAGCATGATATTTTTGGAAATAAATGTTATTTAAGCCTGGTTAAATTATTACATAAATCCTTTTATTACAAGTGACATAAGTAAGGGACCATTCCGAACCCAACGGTTTGAGGTCTTCCCTTGCGAGGGGTGAGTGCGGCCTTAAATCTTTGTCCCGGTTCACACCGGGTGGCGACTCCATATTATTTAGTACTTCCCAACTAGTACCGCGAGCCTAGAAACGGCGTCGCCATGTCCTGTTGTCCAAAATGCGGAAAGTAAATAACGGAATAATAAAAGAGATGCGACCTAGGCCGATATCTATATGGGACCTCGTATGCCCGATTGAACGTATTTCACATTCAATCGAGTATACTTCATCCGGCGCGGTCAAAACATCGCGGTAAAGGTAGCCTTTAGGCATTTCCCTCGAATAGAGGACCTTTAACCCACATGATTAGCCCATGCGCACTAGATAACAATGTATGAATAAACAAAGCAATGATATGAGGAAAGTAAATAACGGAATAATAAAATAGATGCGACCTAGGCCGACATCTATATGGGATCTCGTATGCCCGATTGAACGTATTTCACATTCAATCGAGTATATTTCGTCCGGCGCGGCAAAACATCGTGGTAAAGGTAGCCTTTAGGCATTTCCCTCAAATAGAGGACCTTTAATCCAACAAGATTAGCCCATGCGCACTAGATTATCAATGCATAAATAAATAAAGTAATAACACGCCGAAAGTAAATAACGGAAAATAAAAGAGATGCGACCTAGGCCGACATTTATATGGGACCTCGTATGCCCAATTTAACATATTTCACATTCAATCAAGTATACTTCGTCCGGCGCGCCAATCCGCATCGTATTTATGTTTGATTCATTAATACGATCAATTCATTTTTCCATAATATTACTTATTTATGGTTTCACCTCTTGTTTTTATATACGTATTCGATCTGATTACGATTAGATTGAAACTAAATATGGTTTAGTTATATGTATATAATAGACAAAGACCCGATAATATATAATACAATACACATTTACATAGGTAGTTTGTAATTGACATTGGGAAGTGTCACTGCTAAATGTATATTATCAAATATAGTTCTTGGTCAAGATTTACTAACACGGGTCGGTTAGTCAAATCAGTTGAGACCAGTACATGTCGTATATCGAGACTTGGTCCGATGGTTTATCCCAATTAACCATGAGTCTGGGGAGACTCGTATAGACGTGTAGGTGTTTATAGTGGATAAATACCGAATGACTCACCGAAGATTCTTAATGGATGGTACACCAACAGCAATAAGAATCTTCTCGGGTTGAGTAACATAGTGGTCCTTCGACTTGAGATACCACTTTGGATGTATGAGATATCCTCCATACTTAGATGGCAGTCACGTCACCGATCTATTTAGATCATAACTCCACCAGTTCGTTGGGTGTGGACCGATCCTCAGGATATCCTGTGTGTATCAAGAAAGAATCCTTCAGTTCTGTGTATAGAGCATAGGTAATCCATATATGATTAGCAGTCTGTTAAATCTGTGGCCACAGTATACTTCGAAAGTAAGTTTCGAATGTTATTTAGAGATTGCTAATAGATACGTCGACGGGATAATACCTATAGAGATTTGACGTTTACATCTATATCTCTGGTGTTATCCGGATACCTGTGACAGATGGATTATACGTATGCAATGACCTCGACCTGTATGATTCAGCTAGTTTATCCGTGGTCATCATAATTTACGGGTGGGTAAATTATGGACACGAAATTGGATTTTGTGACGGATATACCTGAATCTATAGAGTCTCACTAATGAAATATACTTGTAGAGCACTAAGGCGGCTTTTATAAATAATGATGATTATTTATAAATCGTTTAAACGTTAAACGAAAAATACATGCGAACGGGCCGAACCATCATTTCCTAATTAATGTGTATTTGTATTTAATATATGATATTATTAACTACATATTAATAAATTGTCAAATAAATGTAATTGACATATATCATTAATATATGTATTTGAGATATTTAAAGTAAATATAATACATATATTTGAGATATTTGTATTTAAATAATTATTTAATTATTTAATTGTTAAATGATTAATATAATTAAAATATAAATATCTCACCAAATGATAAAGTTAGGAAATGATTATAAGTGTATATTGTTGACTTTAAATGAAACAAGAATTAAATATCTAGATATTTTTCCTTCACCAAATTAGGCCAATGGCATTTGTGTGAGGTATATATTGTTTTGTTTCATCTTTTAGGTTTAGGACAAGTTCATTAGATACCAAATAAACATAAAAGAAGTTGAGAGAAAAGCTTGAAGGCTAAAGGAAAAAGCTTGGAAATCTTTGAGTTTTGTACGTTTTTCTTCAGAGTTTTCAACATGAAAAATGTTTATAACATTCTTAGCATCATTTGTGTTGCTTTGGTGTTATCTCTCTTCTTATATTTTGTGTTTATTTTGGTTGTGAACTTTGATGAAAGATTGATGCATGGTTTCAAAGATTTACTTTTGATTTTTGGAAAATCAAGTTACCATTCTAGAGTTGGTAAGCCACTCCTTGGTGACCTAGAATTGTTCTGGAGTTGTTTCAAAGTTGTGAGGCTAGATTGGTGAAGTATTGAATGGATTAAAGTGTTGGATTTTGTAAATTTGGTGAAATTGGGCAATTTGATGAAATTGAAAAATTAGTGTTCATAAACCACTCCAAATTTGGGGATTTTCATATATGTGATGTATTATGGTATGAATATGATGCATGTAAAATTTTAGGTTGATTGGATTTGAACTTGGCATGTTTTGAACTAAATGGACCAAATTGCAATTAATTGAAAATTTTGGGTGGCTCACGACATTAGACTAAAAATTGGAGATTTGTGTGAAATCTGATTTTGATGCATTAGATGTGTTGAAAAATATTTTAGAAATGATTTAGAATCATCCAAAATTATATTTGATAATTTTTGGGCTAAAATAATCAATTTACAAAGTTTTGGGGCAATTCGATAATTACTAAGAAATTTGATCTCTTGTGTAATTTTTCAGAATTTGATAATTGGATAATTAAATAAATAATTTTATTTAATTGATCCAAGAAAAAATTTTGAAATCGGAAAATTTTGATTTTCCACTATTCCGTTGCGTTACCAATATTCCCCCTTAAAATCCCATCAAAATGGTATCAGAGCGAGTCTGATTCTGGACACCCCGATATGATTAGCCCTTTAAAATATAATGTTTGTTCTTTTCTTTACTTGATACATGCATGCTTTCTTTTAATTTGATTAAATTTAAAGTGTATGACACTTTATGGAACATCCCCGCTTAATAAGGTTTTAAAGTAACTGGTATTTGGAATACTTGTTTCTTGGTCCGTCTTGTCAATACGGTTTATAAATATTTTTCTGTGACTACATCCGAGACCGTGCCTCTGCTGTGAGGGTGTAGCCGATAGAGACTTATTTATGCCAGATGTATATAAGATACTAGATAAATTCAAGCGAAAGCGGAATCCTGAACGTGCCCTAGCTGTCAGGGTTACGCAAGTAACTTGAGTTTTTCATTGACGAGTTTAACCTTGGTACGTCCCTTGTGGGCCTACCTTAGCAGCGACAATGAGAAACTGTTGGACAGTTATGACCCATAGAGTCATTATTTGTACAGATCATGGTGTTGTTGTACAAATTAACTATGTGACAAAGGAAATTGCTCTTTTATCATTTGTGATTAGATCACCAAGATGTATAAATGATGAAAGGTCCATATGATTAGTTCCTGTATTAAAATGATATGAGACAGTATCAATCCATGAAGGTTTAATCATTAAATATCCCTAGTCAGATTATTATCGAGATTGGACATCGATAATGCGAAAAAGACTAGTATTACACTTGTGCGTGTTATGAGGGCATACCGGCATAGTTATCATATATTTGGGTATATGATACTCATTCAAGTGTAGTAGGAGGTTGTGTTTTACCGATGGTACGGAAAACAGCTTCGCTCTGGATAGACCCCTCGAAATTCCATTGGTAGTATGACTATGTGTCTATGGAAGTACGAATCAGGGTAGGTGTATTTGGTCTTAACCTGAGACTTGCACCGCTAATACTTGCGACAATCAATGTACTTTGGTTTTGGTCTTCCTGGGCTTTAACAGGTTCTGTGTACGCCTTTTCTGGGTATATTGAGAATCGTAGTGTATTGGGTGTGATGTCGAGATGGAAGTATCACTCCAGTCATAGTAGAGATGATGATCACGTAGGATATGAAACTCGTTCTCTTATGTACTGCATTCATCGGGATAAAATGACTAGGTCATGTTTATCCGATTATAGAGACTAGTTACCAGAGATCCGATATGTGCTTTGTACGGGGCAGACACATTTCCAGCCCCAGGCCTTGCACGTGACATCCGATACTGGATCGAGATACGCAATACTACGTATACTACGCCTGATATAGATCACATATTCCTGTAAGGATATTTCTGGAGAATTGGGTAGGCATGGCGCTTTGCTAGAAGCTAACCTTGTCTTGTAAATCGGTAAAAACGTAGTACTGGGTACTTACGTGTTCGGATAGTCCGACGACCGGATTTACTGCCAACATATCTGAGGATCTCATGGGTCGCTTCCCGAAGATTCACTGATGACGTATGACTCGTACTTCATTAATCTGGGATTAATTAGATGAGAGAGAAAATTAATCTGTGATTAATTACGGAGATATTTTATCTGGGATAAAATATTTATTAAAGAAAGAAAACGATTATTTTGGAATTAATCGATAAATTAATATACTCGATATATTAAACAAAATTGGATTTCAACGCGGAATTGAAATTAGATTTTAATTCGGGAAAACGAGTTAATTTAGAATTAATTCGTTAGCGACGTGAATAGTAATTTTGCTAGGCAAAGTTATTTACTTAAATTAGATTTAATTTCATCGCAACGGAAAATTCGTTAATTTGGAATTAGCGAACCCGAGCCTGAGAGTGTTTGCGGGCGCACTCGTATTTCGAATTCAAGTGCTGCCCACAAGTCACATCAATCGTCAAATCACTAGTCAATTGATTGATGTGTTGTCTAGTCACATTGAGTGACATGACAACTTATCATTGTGATGTGAATAGTTGATGGAGGTGGTTGAGGCTTTATTGCCTTGACTTTTTGGAAAGTAAAATTTGGCATTTGTTTTGGAAATAAAATTAACCAAATACACTTAACATTTTTCTCTCCTCTCTCTTCTCTCCTTCACGCCCAAATGGGCTGTTTTCTTCTTCTTCTTTCACTGCCACTGCCGAGAGTTGAGAAGGAAGCATAGAAAGATTGTGGCAATTTTTCAAAGGTGCTAGCACTTTTCCGGTGTCTTGCAAAGGTGATAGGGAACCACACCCGTGAGCATGGAATCATCATTCGAAAGCTTGGAGCTTGGAGATCCTTCCATGGCCGAAAATTGAGGAGCTCAAAACAGCCACTGCCGTGAGCCTTTGAGGAGAAAAGCTTGAAGTTTTGTTGTTCCTCGCATCGCTCAACCGATCATTGTGAGTATTCCGCACCTCCTTGATGTATTCGCATATTGTTTCATTGCTTAAAACGATTCCGGTTAGACCGTAGAAACCCAACAATGGTATCAGAGCGAAGTTGAGCATGAAACTTGAACTTAGGGTTAAAATTGGGTAAAATTAATTTGAGCATGATTTGATGAAATTGTTTGATTAAGTATGCTTAAATGATGTTTAATTGAAGTTGTGCATGATCAATTTCATAAAATTTGATTGGATCAATTTTTCCCCAATTTATGAGGCTTGGCCGAATCTTAGAGATACCCTAATGTCATGGTATTTTGTATTTTTGATCATTGGATGAGTTGGAAAACAATTGGGTAATGTTGATTTAAGATTCAATTGGATTGGATTTATAATTGGACATAAAAACCCTACCATTGCCGTGACATAGAAGCATGAAATGGGTTTGATTTTGATTAAAATGTGTTGGACATGTTTTGATGATAATGAGCATAATTAATTGTGTGAATTGATGTTTTAGAAATTTTAATTTGGGTGATTAATTATGGCATTACACTTTGAGTAATTAAATTGTGAAATTGGAATTTTGGAATTTAATTATGTTGGCCCAAATTTGGAATTGGGCTTGTGTTGTAATTGGGCTAATTGGGCTTGGTTGTACCAAGATTGGTTTAGGCTAAATTGGTTGGATCCAACTGGGCCCAAAACCATATCCATAAAGTCCAATTATGACTTAATGGACCTTTAATTATAATTGGGCCTAATGGGCCTAAATTGGTTTCTTAGCAAATAAGGGTGATTCCTTAAATGGGCTTTGGTAATTGGGTTTGACCCATGTTGACCAAAAATCCATGCCTTAGAAATTAATTAAAAGCCCATTGGACTTTAAATTAAATAGACATTGGATGTTAATCGGGCTTTGAGACCCGTAACGATTAGATTTGGAATCTAAGTCGTAAAGGTTCGTTAATAAAGTGTAATATTTAATTTGGAATTAAATAAATGAATTACTATTAAATGCAAATTAAATTAGATTTAATGTTGTAGTTTAATTTAATTCAAGAATTCATACTTTGAATACTTATTTGCAAAACGAGTTGGACTCGCGCAAAATCAAATCGTTGTTTGAACATTGGATGGTCATTAATTATCAGATTAATTAATTGGATTAGATTGATTGATAACATGCTTGTGTGAATACATGGTTGTGATGCATGAATAATGTATATCAGATGGATATTAGATAGGTGGGGTAATTTTTGGAAATTATTGTAATAAATTTAGAATTTATTAATTGGACCTGCGTGTCCAGCCTATTACCTCCTTACTCTTTGTATTTCTCTTCTCACCTATTCCCCTCAATGTAAATGAGGTTTCTTTAGAAGTGTTATGTAACGGGTAGAAGTAATACATGTGCTAGCGGGAGAGAGGAAAGTGAGAGATTTTTTCTAGGAACAATGTGTTAAAATATCCATCCGCATATCATTATTATTTTATTTATATGCGCCTTATTATGTGTTTAGAATGCATGTTTAAGGGTGTATGATGATAAGACCTTAACAAAGATAATTAATTGGTTTCCAATTGCACGCGAAAAACCCTCAAAACATATTAAGCGTTTCTCCTTCCATTGAGTGATTCTTACTCAAGATCCAAGACTGGCATTGGTTTGTTAGCCAAAGTCAAGACCTTTGTTCGTCGAGGATGTGTTTGAATCATGAAGGCTTTGTTCCATATTGGTGTCTTGTCCAAGTCGTGATTTGTTGGCCAAAGTCAAGATCACTTCTTGTCCATCGACATTGATTACGAATATTTCCAAGGTCAATGGGTTCCACTTAACTGGGATCACTAAGTTTGTTGTGCCAAAGCCAAGACTTAGTCGATTCAGAGGAAAAAGGTTAGGAAATATATTGGATATATTGGCATATATAGGATATATGTTTCGGACTTGGATGTCCACCTACTGGATCTAGGAATTGGATGGGATCCAATTGATCTTAGAGATCTACCTAGTTAATTATCATACAATTTGTTGGCCAAAGTCAAGATTGTGTGTTATTTATCATACAATTTGTTGGCCAAAGTCAAGATCTACCTAGTTAAGCCATCGAGAACAGTTGTTCCGATTTTCTTGAAAAATCAAGATGGTAAATGACTTAGTTTCTAAGTCATGATAGATAATCTAGATAGATATCCCTTTAAGATATAATATTTTAGAGAGAATAGTTTCTTATGCAGTAAGAATTGACTTGAATTAGTTCATGTCTCGAGATTCTTGACTGGCATTAAGAAAGCCCTATTAGGTATTTGTTTATCTAGTAATGACATTTCTTAGCTTTAATGACCTTTAGAGGCAATGTGTCTGACACAATTTGCTAATCAATTATTTGTAATTGTTGTGAATAGTTGAATGCAAATAGTAAAGCTAAAGAAATGAGATGCGTATAGTTGTGTATAAAAAATATTGATTTTCACAATACTACAACTATAGGTATTGGATACTAGATCTCCCGTCTAGTTATTTAAAATATTAGTTAACGATTGTTTTGATATTTGATATCGGAACTTGCGACTATTTGATAGTTACTTGTTCTTTATAAACAATTGTTATATATTTTAAATATAACTAGTAGTTTCATTGACGTGGAGATAAACATTAAGAAAAATTATTCGGTAAAGTAAATAATTTAGAACGGTGCTTTATGAGATTTTATCACTTAAGCATTGGATGCTTATTCTGTATGGTAAAGGATTGTTTGATACGAGATCACACCACATATCCTTATCCATTTAATGAATATTGTATTCAGGAAGGTGATTAAAATCTCGTTTAACCAATGATTTGTCATTGGACAACCAGATTTATTAAACTGATACATTAGATGTATGTAGTTTAATGAATTGTAATTGCTTAAGGCAGTTTTCTTTACTTCGTAACTTAGTTTATGAATTGTCATAACTTAGTTACGTGTTTCTGAAAGAGCACTTATTGAACGTCTTGAAATGATCAAGTACTTTCAATCTGTTCTGATGAAACGTAGGTTGAACATTTTTGACTTGTTCAAATATATTCAATCTGAAGTTTTTTTAGAACTCCATCCTTAAAATTCATTACAAGTCTTTGAACTGTTCAAAGATCTTTGATACGATCAAACATGTGAATTTAAAGTAATTAGTTCTAAGGTTATTCAGTGAATAAGATTCATATTCAATATTATTCTTCCATGATTCCATCTTGATGGAATTGAGTAGTGGGAGCAGTCGAATCTTATATGATTTTATTCGTTTGATATTGAATATTACCGAATTAGTTTCAATACTCTTAGGGATATGCTCCAGTAATACTAGTTCATATTTTTAATTTACTTTCCATTAATTTCTACAGTTACATATATGATATGTATAGATTGAAAATCCGAATCTTGAAAAGTTTGAGATTTGAATCTTTCTTTTATATAATAGTTATATATTGAAAATTACTTACATCTCGGAGGTATAAGTAAAAAGTTTATCATTTATTCTATTTTATAGAATATTGTATTCTATTTGATATAATATCTTTCCTACAATCCTAAGTAATAAAATTATGTTATTACTTGGTGTGTAACATCGGATGTTAACCATTTTAGAAAAGACTTGACTTATTAAAGTCAAATGTGAGAGTGATAATTATAGATGGAACTACTTAATTAATAAGATGAAACAACCCTTATACATCTTCTATATAAATCTAATAGGATATCGGAAACATTTACGAGTATTTGATACTTAATGGTTTTGTTGTTTTCTTACCGAAGAAAATTATCCTATAACTTATAATGGAAGCAATATTTGATATCGATTATGGAATTTCACCATTGAACCATAGATCTAAGATTGTTCATACCTTACTACGATCAAGTTTTGAACTTGATTAAGCTTTCATTATGAAATAGTTCATGATATGTGCTAATTGTTTGTGCAACGAAAGCAGTGTGAGCTTATTAAAGGTTTGACCTTTATAGTATGACAGTGAGAAAAATTATACTCATCAATCTATTGTAGATTCTGAGGAAACTTGTCTCTAGTCACACTAATTGAACAATTAAAGATATATTGGTTAATGTTGATATTAAACTGTACACTTTTACCTAAAGAATGCAAAGTGGCGTTTTTAAATGACTTATTCAGATAAGAGATCAGTTGTGATTTCTTTGTTTGAAGAGTTCATTCTGGAATGGCCCTAGAGTTTGTGTTCTGCTGAGATCGCAATTTATTGTGCTAACTTATAGAGCCTATTGTAGACTCGGATAAGTCTTCCGGAAATCTGTGTTCTTTGTTTTTTATATCGTCAGATTGTCTGATCTTGTCAAATTATATAGAATACATATGTGATTGAAGGGTTAGTGGGAGCGTACAAATTACTTTCTAGTGTTATATATCCTAACGACATTATCATTATTATGGTAATAATGAGATGTTTGTAGGTAAAAGATTTACCTAAGTCTTCTTTACTCCGTGAAAGCAGTGGGAGTAGTCTCTGTTATATTTGATATAAAGTTTTATATAAGATATAAAACTAAGAGGACTTGTGAGATAATCATATTATTCGTACATTAGATATGATCTAATAAAGGACATACTAGGCTATCTGTATGACAGTTAGTATAACTGTTGGACAGTTATTGTGTGTCTTATATAAAGTATTCATCTTTCGTAAATGATGATTCCTTTTTCGAAAGAGATATTGATTAGAATGTCTAATCAATCTTATGTATCATTTGATGATGACATAATAAATATTTTATAATGTGCGATTGTAGATATCGATTTAATCATAATTATTACGAGTTATTTTGATATGCTATAGACCATAGGATAGATCTTGAAACACGTTCTTTGTGATTTTTGAGATATTAAGAACGAGTTTCTAATTCCTGGAGAATATAGTCTGCAACCATTAGGGTCATATTAGTTTTGAGACTAATTATGACGTTAGACAGTCTACGTCATAAAGAGTCACAAAAGATGCAGTGGGAGTGTCACACATGATTCTATTGTTACAGTGGAATTAGATGCAACTTATGAAGTATTGACTTATGAAGTTGCATAATGACCTTATAAATTAGAAGTTTTATATTGGTGTTGTGTTTGTGGTTGTCCGCATAGTATTTTGGATTTGATCCCTGAATACTTGGACAACTCAGTAGCTAAAGCACAATACTGATGTAATGTCTGATTCATATTAATGTATAATTTAGATTCTACAAAATATGAAAGATACTGGCTATGGGAAACAATTGGGTTTGTTTGACAAACTCCTTATGTTTTAGCGGACCTACTTCTTATTGCCTACCTCTTAGGTGCTAGGTGAGCTTTTGCGGGCTATGTGTATACGATGCACATTGAGATGTGTATATGATACCGTGGATTGGCATAAGAGAAAGTAGGAGAAATTGTTGGGGTTGGTGCTCAGAGTGCCAATCCGCATCGTATTTATGTCTGATTCATGAATACGATCAATTCATTTTTTCATAATATTACTTATTTATGGTTGCACCTCTTATTTTTATATACGTATTCGATCTGATTACGATTAGAGTGAAACTAAAGGTGGTTTAGTGATCTGTATTTATTAGACAAAGGCCCGATAATATATATTACAGTACATAGTTACAAATGTAGTTTGTAATTGACATTGGGAAGTGTCACTGTTAAATGTATATTATCAAACATAGTTCCTGGTCAAGATTTACTAACACGGGTCGGTTAGTCAAATCCGTTGAGACCAGTACATATCGTATATCGAGACTCGGTCCGATGGTTTATCCCAATGAACCATGAGTCTGGGGAGACTCGTATAGACGTGTAGGTGTTTATAGTGGATAAACACTGAACGACTCACCGAAGATTCTTAATGAATGGTACACTAACGTCAATAAGAATCTTCTCGGGTTGAGTAGCATAATGGTCCTTCGACTTGAGATACAACTGTGGATGTATGAGACATCCTCCACACTTATATGGTAGTCACGTCACCGATCTATTTAGATCAGACCTCCGTCTGTTCGTTGGGTGTGGACCGATTCTCAGGATATCATGTGTGTATCAAGAAAGGATTCGTTAGTTCTGTGTACAGAGCATATGTAGTCCATAAATGATTAGTAGTCTGTTAAATCTATGGCCATAGTACACTTCGAAAGTAAGTTCCGAATGTTATTTAGAGATTGCTAATAGATATGTCGATGGGATAATACTTATAGAGATTTGACGTTTACATCTATATCTCTGGTGTTATCCGGATACCTGTGACGGGGGGATTATACGTATGCAATGACCTCGACCTGTATGATTCAGCTAGTTTATCCGTGGTCATCATAATTTACGGGTGGGTAAATTATGGACACGAAATTGGATTTTGTGACGGATATACATGAATCTAGAGAGTCTCACTAATTAAATATACTCGTAGAGCACTAGGGTGACTTTTATAAATAATGATGATTATTTATAAATCCTTTAAATGTTAAACGAAAAATACATGCGAACGGGTCGAACCGTCATTTCCAATTTAATGTGCATTTGTATTTAATATATGATATTATTAAATACACATTAATAAATTGTCAAATAAAGGTATTTGACATATATCATTAATATATGTATTTGAGATATTTAAAGTAAATATAATACATATATTTAAGATATTTGTATTTAATTAATTATTTAATTATTTAATTGTTAAATGATTAATATAATTAAAATATAAATATCTCACCAAACGATAAAGTTAGGAAATGATTATAAGTATATATTGTTGACTTATACATTAAAGGAAAATGTTGTCAAAATGGTTTTGACTACTTGGATATTTGTTTTAATAAGTTAAAATTGAAAATATCCTTATCCTTTTTTCTTACCAAATTCGGCCAAGACCTTAAATAAATATAAGTGTTATATTTTTAAGTTGCTTTTGTTGACTTGTTGAATTTTCATTAAAGTTGTAATGATCAAATTGCAAGTTGATTAAAGTAAACTTTAAATGAAACAAGAATTAAATATCTAGATATTTTTCCTTCACCAAATTCGGCCAAGGGCATTTGTGTGAGGTATATATTTTTTTGTTTCATCTTTTAGGGTTAAGACAAGTTCATTAGAAACCAAATAAACATAAAAGAAGTTGAGAGAAAAGCTTGAAGGCTAAAGGAAAAAGCTTGGAAATCTTTGAGTTTCGTAAGTTTTTCTTTAAAGTTTTCAACATGAAAAATATTTCTAACATGCTTAGCATCATTTGTGTTACTTTGGTGTTATCTCTCTTCTTATAGTTTGTGTTTATTTTGGTTGTGAACTTTGATGAAAGATTGATGCATGTAAGTAAGCTTGAAATGGTTTCAAAGCTTTACTTTTGATTTTTGGAAAATCAAGTTGCCATTCTAGAGTTGGTAAGCCACTCCTTGGTGACCTAGAATTTTTCTAGAGTTGTTTCAAAGTGGTGAGGCTAGATTGGTGAAGTATTGAATTAATTAAAGTGTTGGAATTTGTAAATTTAGTGAAATTGGACAATTTGATGAAATTGAAAACTTAGGGTTCATAACCCACTCCAAATTTGGTGCTTTTCATTTATGTGATGTAATATGGTATTAATATGATGTATGTAAAATTTTAGATTGATTGGATTTGATCTTGGCATGTTTTGAACTAAATGGACCAAATTACAATTAATTGAAAATTTTGGGTGGCTCACCACATTAGACTAAAAATTGGGGATTTGTGTGAAATCTGATTTTGATGCATTAGATGTGTTGAAAAATATTTTAGAAATGATTTAGAATCATCCAAAATTATATTTGATAATTTTTGGGCTACAATAATCAATTTACAAAGTTTTGCGGCAATTCGGTAATTACCAATAAATTTGATCTCTTGTGTAATTTTTTAGAATTTGATAATTAGATAATTAAATAAATAAGTTTATTTAATTGATCCAAGAAAAAATTTTGAAATCGGAAAATTTTGATTTTCCACTATTCCGCTGCGTTACCGATATTACCCCTTAAAACCCCATAAAAAATGTCGTGGTAAAGGTAGCCTTTAGACATTTCCCTTGAATAGAGGACCTTTAATCCAACATGACTAGCCCATGCGCACTAGATTAACAATGCATAAATAAATAAAGCAATAACATCGGGAAAGTAAATAACGAAAAAATAAAACACAAACAATGAATAAGCACAAAATTAAATAACAAAAATGAAACACGTGCTTAAAAGTTTCTCAAACGGTACGTGGAGTTGTATCCCAAGTACAGACCGCATTACCATCCATTCAGATTCGGCTATGGAATTTACGTCTGGGTTTCCATCCGATATACCGCAAGAGATAGCACGCAATCATCAACCCAATATGGATGAAAATAGACGTGGAACATAATGATGCATGCGAATGAACCAACAATAACTAACTGAATATATAAATAAATAGCAAAGGGTGCCCTCAGGTCTTACCTTTTAAGTTGCTTCTTGGAAGTGTGTTACGTCGTCGTCGGAATGGTTAATGTTCTGTCACTTTTCTGGTTAACTGGTTCAACATTTTATCCACTGTTTTGCTGTTTCGCTATTTTGAGCCGCTGATTTCTCTGTATTCTTCGCTGTTTTGGACTACAATTTTGGCTTACTGTTTTGAGTGATCTTGGGACTGTTTCGGGGATTGATTCAGGACTGTTTTTATCGGGACTATTTTTGTGGTGTTTTCTGTATTGGTTTGGACTGTGTAGTCTCGGTTTAGGGGGCTGCTAGATGTTTGGTTTAGACGCTATTTTTTTTTTTGTGAGTTGGTGATGAGGGTTATTTATTTGCTCGGTGAAGACTGTTTTATAGGCTGGTTAGTCTCGGCTTTGTTGCTTCGTGATGGAGGTTGTTTGTTGTTTGGTCACATGTGGCTTAGGGGTTGCTGGTTTGTGTGTGGATTTAGTTGGTTGTCGTATGCTTGGTGGATTCGTTGCTTAGCTGGTCACGTGGAGGGCTGCTTTGAGAGAGAGTCAATGGTTTTGATTTATGGTTCAAGTGCATGGCTACTTTTGTTCTGTGTCAGTTAAGAGAGGGAGAAGGAAAGTTTGTTGCTTTGAGAAGAGTAGAGAGGGTGGCTGCCGAAAGTGTTAGGCTTTAGGGTTTGTGCATGGCTCTTTGTGAGTGGCGTGATGGCTCGATTTATGCTATTCTTGGACATTAATGGTCTGCATGTGTTTTGGTCTTCACGTGGCCGTGTGACTTGAGAAGAATGAGAGGTTGTGTGAGTGGAGAAGAGGGGAGCAGTCAGCGTGTTTAGGGTTTTTTTGTGTCCTTGCCGAGAGTGTGTTAGATGTGTGGTTAAAGTTGAGGGCTGTATGGTGGGTTCCTTGTTGCCGAGTTAGTGAGGGAGAAGGAGAGAGGCGAGAGGCTTTAGGGTTTTTTTTTTCTTTTTTGTTTGAATTTTGTGAATGTGTCCAAAAATGATAGAGGGGGAGGCCGTGTGAGTCTAAGGATTTTTAGTTTGTGCTTTTTGAGTTGTGTCGTGAGAGTGAGTGGAAAGAAGAGGGGAGGCGTGAAGAGTCTAGGGTTTATTCTCTTTTTATTTGGTGAAGATGAGAGATGGGAGAAAGGAAGGCCGCTGAGTGGTTGCATGAAGTCTTCCCCTTAGGGTTTGGTAAGGTTATGTTTATATAGTGGTGTATTAGGGTTTCTAATATGCATGTTAGGCTTTGGATGGGTGCGTATGGGCTTTGGATGGGTGCGAGGGTTTTGGGCCAAGAATTAATGTTTAAAATAGGAATCGACTAAGCGAACCTGCGGCTAACTAGAAAATTTAAATTTGACGAGCTATTAATTTTAGATTTTTCCCTTCCGGCGTGCGTTTCCCGTGACTTCCGTAACTTATCGGGTAATGCCTCCATACGAGGCTCATCATCGGGCTTCTATGCAAAAATACAGTGTCTAAAGTCATGGCTAAACACAAAGGTATAGAGAGGCCTTTCTGAATCAGTATGTCATCATTTTTAATGCAAGTATGTCACCGTACTCAATGAGTAATTTCGAATGCTACATGAGCATGCATGCGATTAAACACGTGCTTGAACTCGTAAAAAATGCAAGTATGTTGACCATTGGGATATTGTCTTCTTCTGTACTGTGTGTTTCTGTTTCTGTCAATTCTATTTCGGGCAGTTCGGGAACAAAGCCCACTCTCTACACAGTTCAAGAACAAAGCCCAGGGAACAAAGCTCACACTTAGTACAGCTCGGAAACAAAGCCCACAGTCAACACAGTTCTGGAATAAAGCCTCGGGAACAAAGCCCACTCTTAACAAAGTTCAGGAACAAAGCCCGCAATCAACAGTTCGGGAACAAAGCCCACTCTTAACACAGTTCGGGAACAAAGCCCACTTTCTACACAGTTCAGGGAACAAAGCCCGCACTCAGTACAGCTTGGGAACAAAGCCCACAGTCAACACAGTTCGAGAATAAATCCCAGGGAACAAAGCCCACTCTTAACGCAGTTCGGGAACAAATCCCACTCTCTACACAACTCGGGAATAAAGCCCACAATCAGCACAATTCGGGAATAAAGCCCACACTCAGCACAATTTGGGAACAAAGCCCAGGGAATATAGCCCACAATCTACACAGCTCGGGAATAAAGCCCAGGGAACAAAGCCCACAATCAGCATAATTCAGGAATAAAGCCCACACTCAGTAACAGTTCGGGAACAAAACCCACCTTCAGCACAACCTAGGGAACAAATCCCGTATTCAGCACAATTCGGGAACAAAGCCCACATTCAGCCTAGTTCGGGAATAAAACCCACCCTCAGCACAGTTCGGGAATAAAGCCCACTCGGTGGTTCGGGATCAAGACCCAGAGGTCAAAATGCCTCGCCATCAACTCAACTCAATTCGGGAACAAGACCCTCAATTCGATTCGGGAACAATACCCACTCGGTGGTTCGGGAACAAAGCCCAGGGGTCAAAGTGCCTCGCTACCACCTCACATCAGTAACGGTTCGGGAATGAACCATCTCATATCAGTAACGGTTCAGGAATGGACCACCTCTCATACAGTAACGGTTCGGGAATGAACCATCTCTCATTAGTAACAGTTCGGAAATGGACCATCTCTCATCAGTAATGGTTCGGGAATGAACCATCTCATACAGTAACGGTTCAGGAATGGACCACCTCTCAAGTAATGGTTCAGGAATGAACCACCACCTCACATCAGCTCAGTTCGGTATTGAATCCTAGAGATCATAGCATCTTGCAGGGATGAACCTTATGGGTCGCAGCACCTCGCCATCAAATCAATTCAGTTCGAAGCATCTCGCAAAGCAGCAGGTAAGTATGACACCCGACGAACCAGGTAAGTAAAAAAAATGCATGCATAACTTTGATAGGGTTGTCACTGTCACACACTGCACAAGCCCCATCAAAGTGGAGGCGACTATAGACACTGTATTTTTACGTAGAGCCCAATGATGAGCCTCGTAAGGAGGCACTACCCGATAAGTTACCGAAGTCGCGGGAAATGGACGTCGGAAAGGAAAATTCTAAAATTAATAGCTCGTCAAATTTAAATTCGCTAGTTAGCCCCGGGTTCGCTCAGTCGATTCATGTTTCAAACATTAATCTCGGCCTAAAACCCCCGCACCCATCCAAAGCCCACATGTATAACCCTAACCCTAATGCACCACTATAAAACATAACCTAAATCAAACCCTAAACCTTAGACTCTTCACGCCTCCCCCTCTCTCGTTTTTGGACATATTCACAAAATTAAAATAAAAAAGAAAAAAAAAACCTTAAGCCTCTCACCTCTATCCTTCTCCCTCACTAACTCGGCAGCAAAGAACCCATCATGCAGCCCTCCACTTGAACCACACATCTTACAACTCTCGACAATGACAAAAAAAACACTAAACACGCTGACTGCTCCCATCTTCTCCACTCACACAGCCTCTCATTCTTCTCAAGTCACACTGCCACGCGAAGACCAAAACACATCAGACCATTAATGTCCAAGAATAGCACAAATCGAGCCATCACGCTACTCACAAACTGCCACTCACAAACCTAACACACGCACTCAGAGCCGAAGCATTAGGGTTTCATTGTATATTTTTTCTGTGTAAGTGAATTGGTGGGGGAGAAGGAGGCGTGAAGTGTCCCAGGCTATAGGGTTGGTTTAGGTTATGTTTTATAGTGGTGCATTAGGGTTTTGGATGGGTGCATATGGGCTTTGGATGGGTGCAGGAGTTTTGGCCAAGATTAATGTTTAAAACGGGAATCGACTAAGCGAACCCGCTGCTAACTAGTGAGTTTAAATTTGACGAGCTATTAATTTTTTGAATTTTCCCATCCGACGTCTGTTTCCCGCGACTTCCGTGACTTATCAGGTAGTGCCTCCATACGAGGTTCATCATTGGGCTTTATGTAAAAATACAGTGTCTACACTAAGCCACTTATAAATGACCTAAAATTGTTCCTGAGTTGGTTCATGATGGTAAGACTTGTTTGGTGTGGTAAAGATTAAATTAAAGTGTTGAATTTAATTAATTTGGTGTTAATTGGTCTATTGAACAATTTTTTAAAGTTAGGGTTCATAACCCTTTCCAAATTTGGGGCTTTTCCTATATGTGTTAATTAATTACGTATATATGATGTATTCTAATTTTGGTGTTGATTGGACCTGATCTTGAGTGGTTTTGAACCAATTTGGGCTAAAGAGAAAATCTTGGAAACTTAAGGGACCTCTCGACAATTTGGAGAAAAATTGTTTCTTGAATTGCAATTTGTATTTTCATGTATAAGACTTGTATAAATCATTTTGGGATTGATTTCGAATCGACTAAAATTATTTTTGACAATTTAGGACTAAAATGATTAAAATACAAAGTTTATGGACTAAACGGCAATTAATGAAAAATCCATTTTTTTGGGTGAAAATTTCAGTTTTTGAGTATTGAGTAATTATTTTAATTACCCAAGAAAAATTTTTGAAATTGGAAAATTTTGATTTTCCGTGTTCCGCTGCGTTTACTCGGAATTGCCGCCCAAAACTCCAACAAAATTGGTATCAGAGCAGGTCTGAAACTCAACACATAATATGATGATGCCTTTAAATTCAATGTTTAATTTTGTTCTTGTTTTATGCAAGCTTGTATTTATTTAATTTGATTAAATTAAATACGTTACATCTTTGCGGGAAAATCCCTAATTAATAAAGTCTTAAAGTAATATGTATTGGATGCATATTTCTTGCTCCGTCTTGTCAATATGGTTTATGGATATCTATTCTATGGTTGCATCTGAGAAAGTGCCAAAGCAGTGAGGGTGTAGTTGATAGAAATTTATTGATACCAGATGTATATGTCATACTAGGTTAATTCAAACGAAAGCGGAAATTCTGAACGTGCCAAAGCTGTCAGAACTACGCAAGTATCTTGAATTTATCATTGACAAGTTTAACCTTGGTACACCTCATTGTGAACGTGCCAAAGCTGTCACAACGAGAAACGACCAGGACCGGAACCCAGCAGTCACTAGTGAGTGATTGACAATGAGTTGCCTACCTAATGAATATACGTAGGCGAGATCGTGCCAAAGCTGTGAGCTGAAATATATTAATGGGATCCACTTTTCACTATTATATTTAATTTTATTTATTGTTTGTTTGTATTCTGTTTGGGATTACAGTATTGCATGTAATAGTGGAAGGGCATTTTTAGATTAAAAATCATGATCTATTTATGCTTTGTTTATTTTATATTATATGAAACTGTTTTTTATGCTAACCGTATTTTGCTATCTATATGATAAATTTGTGATGGCGGCACCTACTTCTAATCCTTTTACTCATATACTTGATACGAACAAGCTTAAAGGCACCGAAAACTTTGCAGATTGGGACTTGGATCTACGAATTATTCTTGGGTCTGAGCAAATAGAATATGTGTTAGAAGGTCTGTTGCCACTTGTCATAGCAGATGATGCAACACAAGAGGAATATGAGACTCTCCAAAAGTGGAGAGATGATGATAGGAGGGTCAAATCATATATTCTCAGTTCCTTGGCACTGAAGCTTAAAAGGAAATATTTTGGATTTTCTGACGCATATACTATGATGATGCGATTGAGAGAGTTCTTTATGAACCAAGAACATGTCTCAGTTCATAAAATTGCAATGGAATTGTTCCATGCAAAACTTGAAGAGGGACAGGCTGTGAGCCCTCATGTGCTTCATCTGATTGATCTGATCGAACAGTTTAGGCGCTTTAATTTCCCTCTGAATGAAACTTTAGGACGAAGTGTCATACTTGGATTTCTCCCAGCATCATATCGCCAATTTTTAATGTATTTCAATATGAATGGGATTAGTTGTTCTTATTAGGAGCTGCATAAGATGTTGCAAACTGCGGAGGAAGATTTAAGGAAGGGAGTTCTGACTCACCCTCCTAAACCCACTGCTCTTCCTACTTCCTCCCAATCTAAATAGAAAGGGAAGAAGAAGAAAGGAAAGAAAAACATGGTTTGAATCTTCCACCACAGGGTAAGATAGCTAAACCAAAGACAGCTACCGAAGATAAATGCCACCACTGCAGTAAGATTGGCCATTGGAAAAGGAATTGTCCTGATTACCTGGCCCAGATCAGAAAGGAAAGAGCATATACTTCAGGTACTTTTATTTTTCCCATTATTGATATCTCATTAGCTTTTGAAGCTATGTCATCCAGTTGGATTTTAGATTCTGCTTGTCCAATTCACATTTGCAATTTGTCGCAAATGCTGAAGGAAAGTAGACGGCTTAAATATTGGGAGATGCAGTTGTGATTCGAGAGTTGCGACTCTCTTGGTGTAGTTGTTGTGTGCTTATGCGAAATTCCCCTACCCAGTATGAGACTTTTATTGCTTGACTGCTTTTTTGTATCGGGATGTGTTGCAAACATTGTGTCGCTTTTTATATTAGATACTGAAGGATATAATTTAAATATTAAGAATCGTTCTTTATATTTATATGATAGATATAATATTTAGATCTTAGTTTGTCCAAATGAGCTTGGTCATTACATTGTGCATACCTTACAAGACATCTTTAATGCTGGAATTAATAAACGTAAAGTATCTGATATAAATAATACTGAATTGTGGCATATGAGGTTGGGTCATATAGGCGTGAAACGCCTAACCCATTTGGTTAGGAATGGTTTGATATAAGATCTTTCCATTGAACCTTATCCAACTTATGAATCTTGCATTCGGGGTAAAATGACCAAAACCCCATTTTCGGGTGTAGGACACCGAGCCGTTGACTTATTGGAACAAATACATTTTGATGTATATGGTCCCATGAGTCACACTGCTTACAGTGGTTTTTCGTACTTCGTTACCTTTACTGATGATCTTTCATGGTATGGTTATGTTTATTCGATGAAACAGAAATAAAAAACCTTTGAAAATTTCAAAGAATTCCGAAATGAAGTGGAAAAATAGACTGGTAAATATATTAAATGTCTTCGATCTGATCGAGGCGGTGAATATATGAGTGGTGAGTTCACCGATTATTTAAAGGAGAATGTGATTCTCGCTCAATATACTCCTCTGGGTACTCCACAGCACAATGTAGTGTCTGAAATGAGAAATCGGACTTTATTGGATATGGTTCGATCGATGTTGAGTTTTACAGATTTGCCCCATTACTTATGGGCATATGCTCTTTTAACTGCTGCTCAGATATGGACTGGTAGGAAATCAAATCATAATTATATTAATATTTGGGGTTGTCCTGCATATGTCATGATGGCCCAGCAAGATAAGCTTTCGCCTCGAGGGAAAAAGTTTAGGTTTGTTAGATATCAATCAAATACGAAAAATTTGTTCTATGATACCGAGCATCGAAATGTGTTCGTAGCTCGCTTCATAAAATTTCTAGAAATAGAATTTTTGTCTGAAGGTGGTGATCATAGACATGTTGAACTTGATGAAGTACAACCTGAAACCAATGAACCATTGGAGGAACTTGAAGTTCAAATAGATGAATAACCTTCAACATACACACTCTGTAGCTCTCAAAAGGTGTCTAGACCTCTTGAACGCTTGTATTTGATACAAGAAAATAGTCTAGATGTTCTCTTAATCGAAGAGACTGACCCTTACAACTACAGAGAAGCGATGTTGGACATCGACTCCGCGAAATGGCAAGGGGCCATGAAATCAGAGTTTGACTCTATGTATCAGAATCAAGTTTGGGACTTGGTTCCGCTTCCTGAAGGAATTGTTCCTATCGGTAGTAAATGGGTTTACAAGAGGAATCGTGGGCCTGACGGAAAGGTTGAAATCTTTAAGAACCGGTAGCTAAATGTTACATGCAGTGACCTGGTGTCGACTACGATGAAAACTTTTCGCCAGTTGCGATGCTGAAGTCTATAAGGATTTTATTGTCTATTGCTGCTTACCATGATTACGAGATTTGGTAAATAGATGTCAAAACGGCTTTTCTGAATAGGTTTCTTGACGAAGAAATCTATATGGAACAGCTGGAGGGTATTGTATCCAGCGAAACCTCAGACATGGTTTGTAAGCTTAAGAAGTCTATTTATGGACTTAAGCAAGCTTCGCGAAGTTGGAATCTTTGATTCGACGAGATTATTAAAATGTCTGGTATTCTCAAGAATACAGAATAATCATGTGTGTACTAGAAGGCCAGTGGGAGTATGATAGTATTTTTGGTTCTCTACGTTGATGACATTCTAATCATTGGGAATGATATAAGAATGATGCAGGGCGTCAAAGCTTACCTCTGTAAGAATTTCTCCATGAAAGACCTGGGTGAAGATTCTTATATCTTGGGTATAAAACTCTATAGTGATAGAGAAATGAAGCTTATTAGGTTATCCCAATCAATATACATAGATAACATCTTAGAACGGTATAATTTTGCTAACTGTAAGACATCAAATATATTGTTCAGACATGGCATTCATCTTTCAAAGAAAATGTGTCCGCAAACAGAAGATGAGAAGATTAGAATGTCTAATCAACCTTATGCTTCATATTTAGGAAGCATTATGTATGCCATGTTATGTACGAGGCCTGATATTAGCTACGCGGTTAGTGTAACCAGTAGATATCACTCCAATCCAGGAAATGACCATTGGATGGCTGTTAAACATATCTTGAAATATCTTAAAGGTACTAAGGATAAGTTTATCATATATGGAAGAAATGAACTACAAGTTAATGGGTACACAGATTCTGATTTCTAATCGGATCCCGATGATAGAAAGTCTACATCAGGATTCGTATTTACCCTCAACGGAGGTACAGTTTGTTGGAAAAGTTCCAAACAGGGGTCTGCAGCTGATTCCACCATAGAGGCAGAATATATTGCTACTTCTGAACCTACAAAAGAAGTTGTTTGGATTAAAATATTTATCACAGAATTGGGAGTTTTCCCAAGTATCGAGAATCCGATTTCATTATACTGTGATAATACTGATGCCATTGCACAAGTAAAGGAACCAATGGTACATCAGAAATCGAAACATGTGGAACGAAAGTACCACATCATTCGAGAGATTGTGTCACGAGGTGACATTGTTGTGTGCAAGGTCCCAAGTGAAGATAATGTAGCAGACCCGCTTACGAAGGCCATGTTGGATAATTATGACCCATAACATCACTATTTGTATAGAACATGGTGTTGTTGTACAAATTAACTATGTGACAAAGGAAATTGCTCTTTTATCATTTGTAATTGGATTACCGAAATTTATAAATGATAAAAGTCCATATGATTAGTACCGGATTAATAGGATATGAGACAGTATTAATCCATGTAAGGTTTAATCATTAAATATCCATAGTCGTAGTATTATCAAGACTGGACATTGATAATGCGGAATAGGCTAGTATTACACTTGTGCGTGTTATAGAAGCATAACGATATAGTTCTCATATATTTGGGTATTGGATACTCATGCAAGTGTAATAGGAGGTTCTATTTACCAATGGCACGGAAACAGCTTCGCTCTGGATAGACCCCTCGGAATCCTATTGGTAGTATGACTATTTATCTATGGGAATTCGGATCAGGGTAGGTGTGTTTGGTCTTAACTTGAGACTTGCACCACTAATACTTGCGACAATCAATATACTTTGGTTTTGGTCGTCCGAGGCTTTAACAGGTTCTGTGTACGCCTTTTCTGGGTATACTGAGAATCGTAGTGTATTGGGTGTGATGTCAAGATGGAAGTATCACTTCAGTCATATGGAGATGATGATCACGTAGGATATGGAACTAGTACTCTTAAGTATTACAGTCATCGGGATAATATGACTAGGTCATGATTATCCGATTATAGAGACTGGTTACCAGATATCCGATATATGCTTCGTACGGGGCAGACATAATTCTAGCCCCAGGCCTGGCATGTGACATTCGATACTGGATCGTAATACGCAATACTACGTATACTACGTCTGAAAAAGATCTTGTATTCCGCAGTAGAATATTTCTGGAGAATTAGGTAGGCATGGTGCTTTACTAGAAGCCAACCATGTCTTGTAAATCGGTAGGAACGTGGTACTTGGTACGCACGTGTTCGGATAGTCCGATGACCGTATTTACTGCCAACATATCCATGGATCTCTTGGGTCGCTTCCCAAAGATTCACCGATGAGATTTGACTCGAACAGAAAATTAATCTGGGATTAATTATGAGAGAGAAAATTAATCTAGAATTAATTACGGTAAGAATTAATTTGGGATTAATTAACAGAAAAATAATTAATCTGGGATTAATTACCAAAGAGAAAATTAATCTGGGATTAATTACGTCAAGAATTAATCTGGGATTAATTCGACTAGAAGAGAGAACGCGATTAATTTGGAATTAATCGATAAAATAAATTTAATAGTGAAATTGGATTTTTCTATTTAATTTATTTAATTGGACTAAAATAATATATTAGATATATTAATTGAAATTAGATTTCAACGCGGAATTAAAATTGGATTTTAATTCGAGCGAATGAATTAATTTAGAATTAATTCGTTAGCGACTTTCGTAATAATATTGCGAGGCATTATTATTTAATTAAATTGGATTTAATAAAGTTGCAACGGCAAATTCGTTTAATTCAGAATTAAACGAACCCGGGCCCGAGCGAAGTTGCGTGTTGGATTGTCCGACTTAAATATGGAATTCAAGTGGGGCCCACTTTAATTACATCATTAGTCACCTTTGGTGATAGAAATGATTGATGGGTTTTGTTGGAAACTTGTAACACACACTTTGCCTTTTGGAAAAGTATTTACAACTTTTGGTTTTGTTTTTTGAAAATTGATTTTAGAAATCAAAATGAAATACAAAACAAAACTCTCTCTCTCTCTCCCTACCTCCATTGCCGAACATGAAGCTCATAGGAGGAGAAAATTTTCTTTCATTTTCTTGTTCAAGCTAGCACTTAAAGAGACAAATGTGGTGATAGAGAAACTCACCCGAGAGTTTGGAACTCGATTTCAAGCTTCGATCTACTACATCCAAAGGATTTTTGAAAGCCTACAACCGATCAAGGTGATTTTTTCCTGAACTCCCTTTGATTAATTCACACACGAATCACTCTTAGACGATCTTGGCATGTTCTAGGAACACTTACAATGGTATCAGAGCAATCTAAGTTTGATTTGAAAATTTAGGGTTTATGGACTTTATTTGGGGTTTTTGTGTTTAGAACATAATTTCTTCAAATTGGTTGTTTGGTTGAGCTTTGATGATGATAAATAGGATTTGTGCATCAATAGAATTGAGAAAATTGGTTAGATCAAAATTTTCTTAATTCTTCATGCTTGGCCGAATGCTACCCTAATAGTGTATCATGGTGATATTTTTATTTTAGCCTATTGGATATGTTTAAAGCATGAAATGAATATTGATTGTTGATTTAATTTGATTGAAATCAAAATTGGATATTATTTCTTGATATTTCCGTGAACATTAGAAGCATGTAGAATGAATTGTTTTGCTTCAATTTGTGTTGGACATGAATTGGAAATGTTGAGTATGATTAATTGAATTAATTAGTATTTTGGAAATGTTAGATTAATTGATTAATTGTACTAATTGCACTTTAATTAAATTAATATGTAATTTGGAATAATGTATTAATTTAATTGTTGTAATTGGGCTTAATGGGCTTGGTTGGGCCAAGTTTGGTTTAGGACAATTGGGTTGGATTCAATTGGGCCTAAAACCATTTCCATAAAGTTCAAATATGACAATTGGGCCTTTAAAAATTTAATTGGGCCTAATGGGCCAAAATTGATTTTATGGCATAAGGGTGATTCCCATTGGGCCTAGGCATTATGGGTTAGATCCATTTTGGCCAAAAGCCCAAGCCTAAAGAATTAATTAAAAGCCCATTAGACTTTAATTAAAAGTATTGGATACTAATTGAGCCTTTGAGACCCATGTAGATTGGATTTGGAATCCAAGTCTAAAAGGCACTTTTAAAAGTGTAATTATTTAATTTGGAATTAAATATGAATTAGTATTGAATATAATTTAAATTGGATTTAAAATTGTAGTTTGATATAATTCAAGAATACTTACTTTGAGTATTTATTCTTAAACGAGTTGGACTCGCGCAAATCAAATCGTTGTTTGAACATTGGATGGTCATTAATCAAAGATTAATTAATTGGATTAGATTGATTGATAACATGCTTTGTGTGAATACTTGGATGTATTGTATGAATAATGTATATCAGATGGATATTAGAAGGGTGAGGGCAATTTTGGAATTGTTGTAATAAATTTAGAATTTATTTAAATTGGACCTGTGTGTCCAGCCTATTATCTCTATTCTCTTTGTAGTTCTCTTCTCACCAATTCCCCTCAATGTAAATGAGGTTTCTTTATAAGTATTATGTAATTTGGTAGAAGTATGAATAATGTTAGCGGGAGAGAGGAAATGGAGAGATTTGTTCTAGGAACAAAGTTTGTTATATATCCATCCGAATATCAATATTATTTTATTCGCGCCTTATTATGCTTTTAGAATGCATGCTTAAGGGTGTATGATGAGACCTATTTAAAGATAATAAATTGGTTGTCAAATCACGAAAAAACCCTCATTTTATATTAAGCATTTTTCCTTCTATTGAGTGATTCTCTCTCAAGATCCAAGATTGGCATTGGTTTGTTGGCCAAAGTCAAGACCTTTGTCCATCGCGGATGTGTTTGAATCACGAAAGCTTTGTTCCATATCATATGTCTTGGGCAAGTTGTGATTTGTTGGCCAAATTCAAGGTCACTTCTTGTTCATTCACCTCGATTACGAAGCTTTCCCACTGTCAATGGGTCACACTTAACTGGTTTCATTAAGCTTGTTGAGCCAAAGCCAATGCGTCACACTTAACTGGTTTCATTAAGCTTGTTGAGCCAAAGCCAAGGCTTAGTTGATTCAGAGGAAAAATGTTAGGCAATATATTGGATATATTGGCATATATTGGATATATGTTTCGGACTTGAAGGTCCACTTACTAGATCTAGGAATTGGATGAGATCCAATTGATCTTAGAGATCTACCTAGTTAAGTTTCATACAACTTGTTGGACAAAGTCAAGGTTGTGTGTTATTTAACGGGATCCTAGCCCACTAGGAAACTAGGTTTCCCGAGTACTCCACAGAGGGTTAGAGGCTCACCAAAAAATAGTGGGAGGCAAGTATTAAATTTGCAATTTCGTTTAAATACTTGCCAATACGTGCTCATTTCATTTTTCGTCATTAATAATTTATAAGTATATTAGTTGGACTAATATTCAATTGTTGTTTTAATTTAACAGTTGGACTGTATTCAAACTACTTCATTTTAGTTGGTTATATAGTTGGACTATAGTAATCAATACATTTGAAAGTAACCAATCAAATTGTAGTTGATTATATAGTTAGACTATAGTAATCATTACATTAGATTGTACCTGAAATCATTGATTGGATAGTTGGACTATAGCAATCAAGATGACTTGAAAGATTAGCGTCAAAAGACATAATCCTAGGTGAAAAATATCTTTTACGGCTTTAATTTTCATATTGGGAAATGAATCTCAGGATAGTCCTGGGAGTTGAGAAAATAGTAGACCATGAGCTTTGGAAGACTCATCGTGATGATAACTTTAGTGCTCAATCCGTTATGCTTGCCGCAATGACTCCATAATTTCATCGTCAGAACTAAGGATTGGATCCTTATACCACGATGTTGAAATTGAAGGATCTTCACAGATCTAACCTTAGATCTTAAAAGTACAAAAGAAGCTCTTTCGCTCGTGTATGTCAGAGGGTATATCTGTCGAGCACTAGGTGTCACAGATGATTGCTGACATCGAATAGCTAGGTTAACTGGGCGTTACCTACGAGGCCGAGACTTCCATATATTTGATCTTACAGTCTCTACCTGAATGCTGGGGCGGGTTCATCATGAACCAAGAGAAAACTCTTGGAGAGTTAAAGGCTATGCTCAATGAAGCAAAGCCATAGCTTCTAAAAGGGCAAGAAGCTCAAGGCGCATCTTACTTCGACATCCCAGAAGGCCAAGGCTTGGCCGAAGGCTTCTAAAGATGTGAAGAAAAGGGGCAAAGGCAAAATCGTCACAGTCTTCTAGGAAGACAAGACATATCCCAAGATGTCTGCCTAAACTGTGGCAAACGGGGTCTTTGGAAGCTTGACTGTCGTATGGACAAGGCAGACATGAAGGAAGTGAAGACGGGCAAGGCTCCGGCTTCAGGTATGTTTGTTATAAACATATCCACTGCTAGTTTTAAAATTATATTTTTTGATACTAGGTGTGGTACATACATATGTACTGACGTGCGGGATCTACTGATTAGCTGGAGACTGGCTTCAGTTGAGATCGACCTATGAGTCGGAAAGGGGACGAGAGTCGCTGTTTTGGCTATGGGAACCTAAGTTTTAGAACTGCCCTTTGGGCATGTACTTAAATTAGGAAAGTATTATAATGTACCTAGTTTGACTAGAAACATTATCTCTATATCTAGTGTAACCCGTTGCGGGTATACCTTTATGTTCCAGAACACCGGGTGTTTTGTTTATAAAGATGATATTGAGATATACACATTAGATGTGAATAAAAAAATTTATATTTTGAATATAAATAAATCTCAAACATACAACATGATAAACAAAAGCTCAAACTGAATAAATCTGTTGAGACTTAAAAGTGGCATTGTTGTCTGGGACACATTAACAAGACTCGTATATCCACTCTTTCGAAAAGTGGATACTATGACAGATTTGATTCTAATTCAAATGATGTCTACGAATCTAGTTTATTAGGCAAAGTGCCTAAAACACATTTTACTTGGTAAAAGCGCAACTGCCACCTATCGTTCATAGTGACGTAAGTGGGCCCATGTTTAGCTAGGCTAATGGTGGATATAAATACTTCGTAAGCTTTACAGATGTGGCATCGCGTTACACTTATGTGTATCTTATGAAACACAAGTCAGGAACTTTTGAGTAATTCAAAGAGTTTCGACAAGAAGTAAGAAAACAGACCGGTAAAAGTATTAAAAACATTACGGTCGGACCATAGTGTAAAATACTTAAACACATGAGTTTCAAGATTACTTGAAAGAGTATGGTATTCTTTCACAGTGGACTCCTCCCGGGACACCTCAATTTGACGATGTGTCCGAACTGAGAAACCAAACTTTGTTAGACATGGTAAGGTTAATGATGAGTCGCTCTGAGCTACCAATTTCATTCTGAGGATACGCATTAAACAGTGCAATACTTATTTTGAATAAGGTTCCATGAAAATCTATTAGACAGACTTCATATTAGATATGAATAGGAAAGAAACCAGGTTTCTCAATCCTGAAGATTTGGGAATGCTGGGCATATGTTTGGATGATACCAAATTACATCCCAAATCGGATGAGTGACCATTATGTAATTGGTTATCCTAAGGAAACTAATTCCACAACTCACAAGAGAAAAAAGAAATTTTTTGCTCTCCATGCTTTTTTTCTAAGAGGAATACCTAAATGCAGTGGTAAGTGGGAGGAAAGTAAAACTCGATGAAAATCAAAGTAATACTGTTCCTGGCACCAATCCTTAACGGAACAGGAACAGTTCATCAGGGATGAGACTGTTCCACAATCTTCTAATACACAAGAACAACGTAGGTTGGAGAGAATCAGAAAACAACCTAAGAGGTATGGGTTTCTGATCTCACCTCATGTAGACATTAGTCTTATTGAGGATACTGAACCGACTACGTATGAGGAATTTATACGAGGTATCGACTCCGCTATATGGCAAAGTGCCATGAATTCCGAAATAGATTCCATGTATACAACCAAGTTTGGATACTGGTTGATATACCAGAAAACATTGTGCCTATTGGTAACAGATGAGTCTTCATTGTGAAGAAAAACATGGATGGCAACATACAAACGTACATAGCTAGCCTTGTAGCGAAAGGGTATCGTCATCAACATGGTGTCGATTACGACGACACCTTTTACCCGTTGCCATGATTAAATCCATTCGGATAATACTTGCAAGTACTGCATATTTCGTTTATGAAATATGGAAGATGGACGTCAAAATCTCTTTCCTTAACGGAAACCTTTTGGAAGATGTTTATATGCAACATCTTAACGGTTTTATCGTGCCAAAACATGGAAACAAGGTTTGCAAGTTAAATTGATCCATTTATGGATTAAAGAAAGCATTGTGTTCTTGGAACCAACATTTTGATGAGATCATAATGGTATATGATTTCATTCAAAACGAAGATGATTCTTGTGTATATAAGAAGGTTAGTGGGAGCGCACTGATAATGATTATCCTATTCGTTGATGATGTATTGCTTCTAAGCAATGACATTCCCATGTTAACAATCGATGAAAGCTTGGCTTTCATTAAAATTCTCCATGGAATACGTGGGAGAAGCAGGCTTTATTATAGGAATAAAGATATACTGGGACAGATCTAGAAAGCTACTGACAACCCTCACAAAGCTCGTACGTTTTTGAAATGTATGTGACCTGATGTCTCATATGCTTTGAGCATATGTAGACGCTATAAGGCCAATCCAGGTAATGGTCACTGGATTGATATAAAGAACATCCTTGAGTATCTTGGACAAACTAAGGATGCTTTCTGAGAATATGGGGAAATGAGAACTTGAGGTGGCTGGGTTCACCGCTGTAAGTTTCCAAACCGATAAAGACGACTTTAAGTCGCAATAAGGGTACGTATTAAGTTTGAATAACGGAATAGTGAGTTGGAAATCTTCCAAGCAAGATACTGTTGCCGAATAAATAACAAAAGCGGAACATTGATGCAGCTGAGGCAGCAAAAGAAGCATTTTGGATCTATATAATCCTAATTGGATTAGGTATAGTTTTGTTAGCAGCTGAGCTGATTTTCAGCACAGGCTAAGAAACCGCGGTCTCATCAACGATCCAAGTATATACTTCGACTATTTCATCTGATTCTTCAGATCATACATCGTGGCGATGTGATGATCGAATAAAAAGCATCAGATGATAACATTGCAAATCCGCTGATGAAAGCTGTTTTTCAGCAGAAGTTTGAGCGACCCGTACATAGTTCAGGTGTAGGACACTTGAGTGATTGGCTATAGGCCAAGTGGGAGATTGTTGGACAATTATGACCCATAGCATCACTATTTGTACAGAACATGGTGTTGTTGTACAAATTAACTATGTGACAAAGGAAATTGCTCTTTTATCATTTGTAATTGGATTACCAGAATTTATAAATGATAAAAGTCCATATGATTAGTACCAGATTAATAAGATATGAGACAGTATTAATCCACGTAAGATTTAATCATTAAATATCCCTAGTCGTAGTATTATCGAGACTAGACATCGATAATGAAGAATATACTAGTGTTATACTTGTGTGTGTTATGGAAGAGTAACATCATAGTTCTCATATATTTGGGTATTGGATACTCATGCAAGTGTAATATGAGGTTCTGTTTACCGATTGTACGGAAACAACTTCGCTCTGGATAGACCCCTCGGAATCCCATTGGTAGTATGACTATGTGTCTATGGGAATCCGAATCAGGGTAGGTGTATTTGGTCTTAACCTGAGACTTGCACCGCTAATACTTGTGACAATCAGTATACTTTGGTTTTGGTCGTCCGGGGCTTTAACAGGTTCTTTGTATGCCTCTTCTGGGTATACTGAGAATCGTAGTGTATTGGGTGTGATGTCAAGATGGAAGTATCACTTCAATCATATGGAGATGATGATCACGTAGAATATGGAACTAGTACTCTTAAGTATTGCAGTCATTGGGATAATATGACTAGGTCATGATTATTCGATTATAGAGACTAGTTACCAGAGATCAGATATATGCTTCGTACGGGGCAGACACAATTCCATCCCCAGGCTTGGCATGTGACATTCGGTACTGGATCGTAATACGCAATACTACGTATACTACGCCTGACAAAGATCTTGTATTTCGGAGTAAATATTTCTGGAGAATTGGGTAGGCACGGTGTTTTGCTAGAAGCCAACCATGTCTTGTAAATCGGTAGGAATGTGGTATTGGGTACGTACGTGTTCTGATAGTCCGATGATCGTATTTACTGCCAACATATCCAGGGATCTCTTGGGTAGTTTCCCAAAGATTCACCAATGAGATTTGACTCGAACATAAAATTAATATGTGATTAGTTATGAGAGAGAAAATTAATCTGGGATTAATTACCAAAGAGAAAATTAATCTGGGATTAATTGCGTCAAGAATTAATCTGGGATTAATTACCAAAGAGAAAATTAATCTGGTATTAATTGCGTCAAGAAATAATCTGGGATTGATTCGACTAGAAGAGATAATGCGATTAATTTGGAATTAATCGGTAAAATAAATTTAATAGTGAAATTGAATTTTTCTATTTAATTTATTTAATTGGGCTAAAAAATATATTAGATATATTATTGAAATTAGATTTCAACGCGGAATTAAAATTGGATTTTAATTCGAGCGAACGAATTAATTTAGAATTAATTCGGAAGCGACTTTCGTAATAATATTGCGAGGCATTATTATTTAATTAAATTGGATTTAATAAAGTCGCAACGGCAAATTCGTTTAATTCTGAATTAAACGAACCCGGGCCCGAGCGAAGTTGCGTGTTGGATTGTCCAACTTAAATTTGGAATTCAAGTGGGGCCCACTTTACTTACATCATTAGTCACCTTTGGTGATAAAAATGATTGATGGGTTTTGTTGGAAACTTGTAACACACACTTTGCCTTTTGGAAAAGTATTTACCAACTTTTGGTTTTTTTTTTTGAAAATTGATTTTAGAAATCAAAATGAAATACAAAACAAAACTCTCTCTCTCTCTCCCTACCTCCATTGCCGAACATGAAGCTCATAGGAGGAGAAAATTTTCTTTCATTTTCTTGTTCAAGCTAGCACTTAAAGAGACAAATGTGGTGATAGGGAAACTCACTCGAGAGTTTGGAACTCGATTTCAAGCTTCGATCTACTACATCCAAAGGATTTTTGAAAGCCTACAACAAATCAAGGTGATTTTTTCCGCAACTCCCTTGATTAATTCACACAACGAATCACTCTTAGACGATCTTGGAATGTTCTAGGAACACTTACAGCCATACCTCCGAAGTTATTTGATAAGCATGTGGAGTCGATGTGTATTAGATACAATCGATATTGGTTTTATAGCAATTGGGAGATTTTGTTAGGATTGGTGCTCTGAGCGCCAATTTTTTATGTATTTCCCTGTAAATACTCTTGTAAGTATTTTATTAATGAATAAAATAAATAATTTCTATAATATGAATTATTTTCTTATATGGTAATGACGTAAATGACCATAGAGTGATTGGTTATGATACAGTTGCAAAAGCATCGCAACTGACATTGAGCAATATCATAACATTATCATTCTTTAATTGTTTCTGGTCAAGGTTTACAATTTCTTGGTCAGTAAGTAAACCTACTGGGACCGGTACGTTTTTGGAATATTAAATTCCAATGGTTTCTCAATGAACCATGAGTCTCGGGAGACTCGTATAGACACATAGGTGTTTATATCAGATAAACACTGAACGACTCACCAAAGATTCTTAATAGATGGTATACCAATGTCAATAAGAATCTTATTGGGTTGAGTGAGCATAGTGATCCTTTGACTTGAGGTACCATTGTGGATGTATGAGGTATCATCCACACTTTGATGGCAGTCATGTCACCGATCTATTAAGATCATACCTTCGCCAGTTCGTTGGGTGTGGACTGATCCTCAGGATATCCTATGTGTATCAAGAAAGGATCTGTCAGTTCTTTGTACAGAGCATAAGTATCCATTATAGGAATAGCAATCTGTTAAATCAATGGGTCTGTGGTACACTTTAGAAGTGAGTTCTAAGTATTTTTAAGAGATTGCTAATAAAATCATCGACGAGATTATACCTATAGAGATTTGACATTTATATCTATATCTCTGGGATAATCCGGATACCTATGACGGAAGGATTATACGTATGCAGTGACCTTGACATGTATGGTTGAGAGAGTTTATCTGTGTTCGTCACAATTTACGAGTGGGTAGATTATGGACACGAAATTAGATTTCGTGACGGATATGCCTCTGAACCTAGAGAGTCTCACTAATGAAACATACTCATAGAGTACTAGGCTACCTTTATAAATAATATTAATTATTTATAGATCGTTTAGCGGTTAAACGATAAATTCACGCTTTAAGGGTTTTTCTGACTATTTCCTAATTAGTGTGTATTTGATTTAAATGCTTGATTTTTTTAGATTTACATTAATTAATTGTCAAATAAAGTATTTGACACTTGTCACAAATATATGTATTATGGAACATTTAATGTAAATATTATACATATATTTGGATATTTATATTTGTAATTATCCAATTATTTAATTATTAAATAATTAGATTAATTAAATATAAATTTCTTTTAACTTTAATATGGCAAAATTTAATTGGTACATTTGTGCATATATTAATTAAAATGGATGACAACTTGATTTTTGGCATATTTAATATTCATTAAATTTGTTAAAATCAAAATTCCTATTTTTCCCTTATATTGTCGGTCAAGCTCTTAATTTTAAGCTTGGATTTTTTTCATTTTGCTTCACTTTTGGCTTCAAAATAGATTACAAAAAAAAGGAGTTGAGAAAAAAACCTATGTGCTAAAGGTGTTTTTGTGAAGAAACTTTGAAAATCAAGATAATTTCATACTTTTCTTTACTTAGAAAATTATTTATATGTCTTTAGACTTCAACATATGATGTTGTCATGTTTTCTCTATTCTCTTGGGTTTGTAATAAATTTTTTTGAAGAATGAATCAAAGGTGTTAGCATGTGTATTTTTGTAAAGGAAGTTTATTAACTGTTATTAAGCATACTTTTAGTTATTTGATAATTTGGTAGCTATTCTAGAGTTGCTTAGCTACTCATAAATAACCTAGAATTGTTCTTGATTTGTTTCATGATGGTGAGACTTGTTTGGTATGGTAAAGATTAAATTTAAGTGTTGAATTTAATTAATTTGGTGTTAATTGGTCTATTGAACAATTTTATAAAATTAAGGTTCATAACCCTTTCCAAATTTGGGGCTTTCATATATGCGTTAATTAATGATGTATATATGATGCATATTAATTTTGGTGTTGATTGGACTTTATCTTGAGTGGTTTTGAACCAATTTGGACTAAAGTGCAAATCTTGAAAACTTAAGGGACCTCTCAGCAATTTGGAGAAAATTTGTTTCTTGAATTGCAATTTGTGTTTTCATGTATAAGACATGTATAAATCATTTTGGGATTGATTTGGAATCAACTAAAATTATTTTTGATAATTTAGGACTAAAACGATTGAAATACAAAGTTTATGGGCTAAACGACAATTAATGAAAAATCTGTTTTTTGGCTAAAAATTTCAGTTTTTAAGTATTGAGTAATTAAAATAAACCCCAAAAAAATTGTTGAAATCAGAAAATTTTGATTTTCCGCGTTCCACTATGTTTACCCGAAATTGCCGCCCAAAACCCCAACACTTTATAGTCATCACGCAACCAACTAAGAAGCACACATAACAATCGATACATCAAAGATCGCACCATCCAACAATACATACATTCGGCTGGTTTCCACACAAAATGCTCGTACGAGACTCATTAGCTATTTTAGAATATGTATGAGATGAATTCCGTCAGAACGGATTCCTAACCAGCTCGACTACTATACCACGAAATCATCAACCAATTAAACCTACATTCATGCATACATATCGCGACACACCAAACTCATCGCACAACTTTTCATACATAAGCACATCCAAAACAAACACTCTAAAACTTCATTTAACACTCAAGTACATACACATATTCCAAACATACGAATATACGTATTACTTCAATTTCACGTATCATAGCCTTTACCAATCTTCATGTCTTAACATCATATGCATATACGAATACATGTTCATATACTTATGCCTTTCCATATTCATTTATATACATGCGTTTATATCGATACAGGTTAATACCATCACATACATCCATATATATATATATACCATTACAAGTTCATGTAGTTACATGCATCAATACATACATCATCATCATCAAACTACTCACTTCATATCAAAGCAATAACGAAAATCCTTACCTGTGAAGGTCGATTACCTAACTGTACATAATCACAAACTTCTTTCTCGATATTACCTCTTATTTATTCTCGTCTTAACCTAAACACTTCAATCATATATATATATATATATATATATATATATATAATATATATATATATATATATATATATATATATATATATATATATATATAATATATATATATATATAATCATAAATCAACATTCAAGCACTCATCGGATGGGTTAGTTACCTGGCTTCGCAAGCACTCTGGGTCATAGTCACATCTGTCAAAATAAATGGTGAAGTGTCGTTAGAATCATGACTTACGGAGTTCTAGATTAAACTACAACAAAATCCCAAAACTTTCTGGAACAACCAAATCAAGTTCGTTTTCAATACTTTCAGTTTCAGTAATCTTAAAACATCGTTATAAACTATTTTAAACCACTAGTTCTCTAAAATCCCAGGTTTACGTGTTTTTGGAAAAATCTTCCGAAAATATTTCCGAAAACGCTACGGAAGGGTCCCGAACCCTCCAAACCTACCTGAATTTATCCAAACATGTTCGTAATATCATAAATAACTTGTAACTATCATTAAAATCAAAACACATCTTTATACGCAAAACCCCACTCTTACCGAAACTTACATATTCTATCGGATCGATCAAACTCGTTTTGTTTTCACTCGGATTCTACCAAATGTACATATTCTATATACTAATACTCAATCAATTCCATTTATATCATTACGCTACGTTACGAAGCTACTGGATACATCCTAACATTTAACTATAAACTTGAAATTTATGGATTTATACCGAGAGGTCTTACCGAGATTCTGAGGGCATATACGGACTCCAAACGATACCACGAACACCCTGGAATCGACGGAATTCCGATCGGAGTTACTGTTCATCATGGGTCACTATTCATCAGAATCTTCTTCTCTCGATTCACGTGAAACCAAGAACCATTCCGTAAAATCGACACCCCAAACTTGTAGTACTCACCGAGAGCTTTAATTTTCCGGGTGGCTCGGGCTGTGAAACGAACCGACGAGTTGGGATCGGGATACCCAAACCCGCGCATTTCTCTCTCATTATCACCGTTTTCCGGTGACCTGGGGGCTGCCGCCGGCCACCACAATGTGGAGGGGTGGTCGGCGCACCCCCCGGCTGGTCCCGCCGGCCGCCGGCTGGTAGTGGCCTGCAGGCTGCCGGCGTGACTAGCGAAGCCAAGGACGAAATTTGGGATTAAGGGGTCGACTTGGAGACTTTGGGAAGTTTTATCATTTTGGCAATTTCTGGAAACTATAGAGTATTTATAGATAATTTTGAAAAATTACATTTTGACCCCTGAAAATTACAATTAGGTCTCTGCCATGGAACTTTCTAGAAATTGCGCATTTTTGAAGCCATTCTGATCAAAATTTCGAAAAGTGTTCAACACGAAAGTTGTTCGTCTCGGAAAAACGAGTCTGATGGATCAAAAATAAACTCAATCGGAATTCATTTTCTATCTTTATAACCGAGATAAGATACTTTTATACGTATAACGATAAAATCAGAAATCGCATAACCGGTTCTCAAAACCACACTTTTTCCAATGCGATGATTCTTCACTTTAAAATATTCCAATCTATTTCATAACACAT